>JAWDGP010006794.1:0-7500 GCA_033675545.1 Elysia crispata | reverse complement strand
ACTGAAGTTGCTTTTAAGCCCAAAATTAATTCTATAGAAGAAATTTGTCACAAAAATGTATAAAAAGTAAGTAAAGGCCTTAAAAAGTTTTTTTCTTAATCTACATAAAGTTTGTCAAAAAATATTTAGACTTCCACACACTTGTATAAAGAATCAATTGTTAAAGAACATCCTGTCTTGATTTTTAAAAAAATTTCGCACTGTAATGGAAAATCAAAAATATTTCAAAGTGTTTCGAGAAAAGAATAAAAAGAAATTTCACAATCAAGCAGTTTTAGATCTAGCAATCACAATAAAAATTTTGCGTATTGAGACATTTGTTGCGATGAAGTGTGAAAAATGTTATAAAATTCAATGTTGAGATCTTTCT
Source organism: Elysia crispata (assembly GCA_033675545.1). NCBI lineage: Eukaryota > Metazoa > Mollusca > Gastropoda > Plakobranchidae > Elysia > Elysia crispata. The sequence continues at coordinate 7,130 of JAWDGP010006794.1, read as the reverse complement.
AGATAATGACTGATAGGCAAGCCAGTGAGACTGAGAGAAAGAGCGCGCGGAAGTAAACAACAATATATTTGATGTGTTTGTCAATTCTATTGAAGAAATTTGTCACAAAAAAGTGTAAGGAAATTTCAAAGGCCTTATAGCCTAAATCAAAAAAAAAAATTTATATTTTTTTTCACCGCGACATCCACCATTGCGAACACCGTTGAGATCTAAAGTGTCGTTTCTTCCATCATCAACTCTGATCCTCTTAGATTTACAATCAGATCTTTTCCTCTGCCCTTGTGATGTTAAAGCGCCCAGTCCAAATCCTCTTTTACTCTTCGGTAAAAACATTGTAAATGTAACAATATTTATGTCATGTTCTGCGGTTAAAAATCTAGATCCTAATCAGGAGAACAGATGATATCATAAAACGAATTTCTTTTTCTTTTACATCAGCCGTACAGATGAAATCATCAAATGATCTTTTTGAGGAAAAAAAGATCCAAAGGATCAGTTCTTAAACGTACATTTATCCGATAGCAAATCTTGCTTGATTTTTCCTTAATTTTTGCAAAATATATGAAAAAAATTAAAGTTTTTTTAATATTTTATTTAGATCTTCAATTATTTTGAAATCTACATCTAAACGTTCATATAAAATTTTCAATTGAACTGAAGTTGCTTTTAAGCCGAAAATTAATTCTATAGAAGAAATTTGTCACAAAAAAGTATAAAAAGAAAGTAAAGGCCTTAAAAAGTTTTTTTCTTAATCTACATAAAGTTTGTCAAAAAATATGTAGATTTCCACACACTTGTATAAAGAATCAATTGTTAAAGAACATCCTGTCTTGATTTTTAAAAAAATTTCGCACTGTAATGGAAAATCAAAAATATTTCAAAGTGTTTCGAGAAAAGAATAAAAAGAAATTTCACAATCAAGCAGTTCTAGATCTAGCAATCACAATAAAAATTTTGCGTATTGAGACATTTGTTGCGATGAAGTGTGAAAAATGTTATAAAATTCAATGTTGAGATCTTTCTAGATAATGGCTGATAGGCAAGCCAGTGAGACTGAGAGAAAGAGCGCGCGGAAGTAAACAACAATATCTTTGATGTGTTTGTCAATTCTATTGAAGAAACTTGTCACAAAAAAAGCATAAAATATCTTAAGGCCTTAGAAAATTTTGTTTCTATCTAGCTCGCTACATAAAGTTTGTGGGGGAAAAAAAGCGCTCGTAGCCGAAGAGTAGTAAAAATCAACTGCTAGTTAAAAATCCTGTCTTGATTTTTTAAAATTTTTACACAATGGAAAATTGCAACAGATTTTGATACATTTGTCAAAAAGACTAAAAAATACTTATTGCATTCAAAAATATTTCAAAATGTCATTGAGAAAGAAAAGAAAAACATGCAAAAAAAAAAAAATTCACAATCAAGTAGCTCTAGATCCAGATCTAGAATATAGTATTCGCAATCAGAATTTTGCTTTTCGTAATATTTGTTGCGATGGATAGTGAAAAATGTTATAGATCTAGATCTGTATTTTGACTGAGGACTAATTTAAATCCAAATTTGATTCTAATCTAGATCTAGATCTAAAATTTTGACTACGAACATTGATTGGAAAGTCCTCAAGATTACCCAGATTTTGATTCTATGTTTCAATATATTATTATCATACCTCTAATTCTAAATGGTTAGATCCAGATTCTGACTACGCTTAGAATATGTTTTATATATATATATATATATATATATATATATATATATATATATATATATATATATATATATATGTGTGTGTGTGTGTGTGTGTGTATACAAACAAACAAAATGACAAGCTGAATGTTTCCTGAACGAACATTTCATTTTTTTTTACTAAAGGCTCGTAGTTAAAATTCTCTCGGTCCTTAGTTTCAGTAAAACCATGTTCTGCTGGCGGCTAACGGCATCCTTGGCTCTGCTGACTCTAGGCCTTGCTGAGTATGTGCAGTTCGTGAACTTGAGTTATGGTGACGTCAACTTCAATTGCCCTAAAGACCAGATGTTAAGCGGTATCTTCAGTATCTACAACGACCTCACTCTGGACAGATTTTGGAGCTTCGGCTGCACACCTTTCCCATTTGGGGATAAGCTCGGCGACTGCAGCTGGTCCGTGGACTATGCTAACGACTGGACGGAGTATTCAGAATATCAGTGCCCGCTTCACGCAGTCCTAGCAGGGGTCCACAGCACCCCTAACAAAAAACACGGAGACAGGCGAATGAAGTTCAAATGCTGCAAGTTTTCCAAGAACATCCTCACTCGCTGCCAGTGGAGCTATGACCTCAATCATTACAAAGATTCTTTGAACTTCTCTCTCCCAAATGACACGTTCCCGGCCGGGATGAAAACCGATTTCAACGAGGATGAAAAGGACCGCATCTTCAAGATATTCATCTGCAGTTATAGCAAACTCTGAATGGACTTTTGACCTTTTTAGAAAAAGAAAAGAAAAAAATACATAGTGTCAGTTCAGTATGATTTTGTAAAGGTTCTTTTTTTTATGTTTTGGCCTGGTAAAATGTAAGAGAAAAAAAAACTCCTGCTCTTTGGCGTTTTACATTATTGCAATAAAGCAAGTCAGATGAAAGGTGAACGTTTTGTTTTGGTTTGGTGGTGTTCTTTTTTTTTTTGTTGTTGTTGTTGTTTTTGTTTGATTGTTGTTGTTGTTGTTTTTTTTTGCTTTTTGCTTTTCTTGTTTGTTTGTGTGTATGTGTTAGCTTTGTGATTTTTTTGTTTTTTGTTTTTTTTTGTTTGTTTGTTCAACCGGCCTATTTAGTTTTAAGCCATTTTGTTATTTCAACTATTCACTATTTTTGTTTAAGCTTTTGTGATAATACAGGTTTGTATTTGTCCTGATCTGTGTTTAAGTTAGACAACACACTTGCTTCCTGTTCACTGTAAATTGAATCGGCTTCTCCTCGCATTATATTGGGGGTTTTTTTTTTAGGTAACTTGGTAGATTGGCTGGGTTCTTTTTCGTGCCTTGCGGAATTTTCATTAGGTCACTTGTTTTCTCGTTAAATATCCTTTTGGGTAAGGCATTTTATACTTCATTTTTTACCGTCTCATGCAGACGTTTTACTCCCGTTAATATAGTTACGACGGTTATCCTTACTTGCGAAGTAAATTCGCGAGTTCCCTCAAAGCCTTCAAGCGAGCCTTACTGGCGTGCGGAAAATAAATTAAAACTAGTTTAAATTTCTTGCGAACTGCAGGGACTATAATCCCAGGATGATTTCAAGAGATAAAATTATAATTGTAATAAAAAAAATATAAACAGCTCCCCTAATTCTTTTTTTAAGATCTTTTCAATCTTTGTATAAATCTAACATACGGAATTGTTTTTTCATAAAAGAACAAATTTAGTCGCCTGCTAATTTACAATTTTAAACCTACATCCTTTTCAATCTACATCTACATACAACCAAACTGATGATTCGTGATATGTTTTTAATAGTTTTAAATAGCCTCATCGCCAACCGTACCGTTATACCGTTGAGCGATTGTCGATATTCAAAGTTTACACTTACATTGTCCATGTCTGCATTTTTATATACGTTTAATTTCAAGTAAAGAAAAAAAAAACAACAAATAATAAAATTAAGAATTGAATACATTATGTTCAATTTCTTTGTTCAATACCTAATAGTTTTTGTAAAGAAGATGCAATGTTATTCTCAGTTTAATTTTTTCTTTTTCCAGGATGTTAGACCTACTTAGAAAATTATAATGACGTTTAATACAAACTTTATTTCAGACCTGATGGATACTTTAAATTATGCTTCAAAAAAATAAAACGAATGACAAAGACTTAAAAATGTGCAGAAGGAAGCCCTTAGTGCCATGGACATTAGTAAAATAAAAATCCACATGGCCAATAATTGCAATGAACCTATGCCTGACTAATTCTCTGAGCTGAGTCAAAAAAAACTGATAAAAGTTGGTTGATGAAAAGGTCGGCTTACTCTGAACTTTTCAATTCTATTTAAAAAATCCTTCTAAACGTTTATTAATTTTATAAGGCTATGAATTTCGGAGAAAAAAAGTGTCAAAAGACACACTTCTTTGCGGCTTAATACCTTCAGATGTATTTTTACCTACATGGAGTAGATTTGGATTCTACACGATTAGCAGATTATTTTTATATTGCAAGTAGAAAATTTTAATTTTTAATCATTTTATCATTGTCTTTAGAGTATTTAAAAGAAAATGAGAGCGCTGACAAGAAATGGAAATTGTTAATTTCGTCGTGCTTATAGAGTATTCTTAACCGTTATTTAAATCACTTCAGCTTTTCATGCACTGTTAAAGAAAAACATTGATATAGTATTTTATCACGAATCATTTTGTTATGCCAAAAATTGTTTGATGGCAAAGCTATGCTAGTTTAAGTCTTGGACGTATTTAAGAGTCTTCATAAGAATCCTAAACTGAAATGGCCCAGATAATTGACTAAAATGGCTAGAAAAGAAAAGAAGTCCTGTTAATTTCCTCCACATGACTCTCTAGATAGTTCGATGAATTTTTATAACTAGGCCTATAAAACGAAAGCCCACGTCATTTGAATCATATACCACTTTAATTAACAGCTTACACCAATCCTTATTATAGACAAAATAATAACCTTGCAAACACACATTTTTCAATACAACGAACGACTAAAAAGACGAATGCATTCCATTTGCATTATAGTCCAGGGTCTGTGTCTTTCCATGAATTTCCCCAGACAGGTCATGGCAAGACGTAATAATTAATGATAAATCACTCAGTTGAGTATACTGTGACTCCAATAACTCTTCTACGATACTGCAAACACTTCTACTCTCCACCACTTTGCCTGCTGGGCCCCCCCCCCCCCCCCCCCCCCCCCCCCCCCCCCACTTCCCAAGCCCCGCTTCCCATTTTTTAAAATTATTTTCAAAGAAAGGAATTAATATTAAGGATGAAAAATTATCATAAAAATTAACGTAAAGAGTTAAGATTCGACCTTTCGAGCCTGTTACCCCTACGACAACTTAACACCTATTTTCCGATTCCCATTCGAAAAAAAAAAAAATTAAATTATGATTAAAAAAAATAATAGAAAGTAAAATAACCGCAGCCGTCACGTTTCTCTATGGTTTCTCCTGGGTATGACCATGGTGAGAGGGTGCAGGAAAGATGTACAATGTGTAACTTACAGTAAAATAATTAAAAAGTAAGAAAAAAAATGGTTTCCTTGCGTTGACATCGCCCTATATGTGATTCCTCTGGATTTAAAGTATGGGGATTATCTCCCTTTACTTGCACTACTCAACCTTCTAAAGAGTTCTTCTTCTTCTTCTTCTTCTTCTTCTTCTTCTTCTTCTTCTTCTTCTTCTTCTTCTTCTTCTTCTTCTTCTTCTTCTTCTTCTTCTTCTTCTTCTTCTTCTTCTTCTTCTTCTTCTTCTTCTTCTTCTTCTTTCTTCTTCTCCTTCTCCTTCTCCTTCTTCTTCTTCTTCTTCTCCTTCTTCTTATTCTTCTTATTCTTCTTCTTCTTCTTCTTCTTCTTCTTCTACATCTTTTTCTTCTTCTCCTTTTGCTTCTTCTTCTTCTTCTTCTTCTTCTTCTTCTTCTTCTTCTTCTTCTTCTTCTTCTTCTTCTTCTTCTTCTCTCTTTTTCCCCCCCCCCCCCCCCCCCCCCCCCCCCCCCTCTCCCTTTCCGCTCTCAGTGATCTAACTCTCCCTCTCCCTCTCCCTCCCCTCCCCCTCTCCCTCCCCTCCCCTCTCCCTCTCTCTCTCTCTCTCTATCTTTCTCTCCTTTCCCTCTCTCTCCCGCTTCTCTCTCTATATAGAGATAATGTACACATCAATTATATTTTCATGTCTTATTAAAATATTTCTCTTGTTCGTTTTGTTTTTCTGAGATTGTCTCTCCTACTCATTCAATGTCAAAAGGAAAAGGATCCTAGTTCTAATAAATGTTTCACTTAAATGGCCTGTAAATATAATGAAAATACAAAAGCTTCTCTTTTGTTGCACTTAATATATAATCGGCTAGAAGGTAAATATAGCTAATTTATAGCGAACAGGTGAAGCGTTGAAACAGTTCTGTATGCTTTATTCGCGTGATAAATCTTTTTTCAATGCAATGTGTTTTATTTACACTCTGTTATGAAATAGTGCATTCGTTATATCAATCATTTTTGTCCTTTTCTGGTAAAAACAGATCTGTCGACGTGGTATTAACATGTCATTTTTGCTTTAAAATAAGAGCACAGCCAACAGAAACGGCCCCATCTATCTGCTCACAGTTTCTAGACCGGATTGATTCAACTTGGTAAGAAATCAGAAACAGAAAACTTTTACGTTTGAAAAACCGATTTCGCGTCGTAATTGTCCCAGCGCCGCCAAACGTTGTCAAATATTACTTTTTTAAATACATTATCATATTTGATAAAGATTTAAAAATTTCACGATGAAAACATTTTTACAATACTGTCTGGAAATAGTTTTGAAATATAATTTTGATTGCCTTGACTTTGTTTTATATCTTTACTTTGATTTTTAAAATCCATGTTCGCTATAAAACTATACAAGTTGGGCTGTAGTTAAAGCATATAGTTTACAATAACTAGTTCAAAACCCTGTTCTACAAACGGGGCCCTGGTGTCAATTTGTAAGGCTGGAATGCGTATGTGTTTCTAAGGTGCTTATAAATGGTCTTCATATCTCTCCTTTTGACATGATCCAGATAAAATTATATGCCTCTGCCTTATCCATCTTTACCTAGAATCTAGATATCTTGATAATTCTAATTCTTAATACAAACTTTTGTAATAGGCGTAATTCTTTTTGGATTTAAAATCACAATAAACGTTGTGTTCGTTTCGCGTTAATAGACAAACAGTGATTTGTGCGGTGTAGATCTAAATCAGATCTAATATTCTAATTGAAATAAGGCTAACCTCCTAGATCTAGTTTCGACAGTCCAATTTAATTTCAACAGCCGCCACGGAATTTCGCACAGAAAACAGCAGAAAACAGATTTGTACGGCTTGTTCTTTTAGTAATACGCTCACTCAATGGTTTGTCTCCTATGCTTAATAAGGTTTAAATAGGGTGTTAAAATGTCGTTTTGTAAAT
>JAWDGP010006792.1:0-15000 GCA_033675545.1 Elysia crispata | reverse complement strand
ACAAGGATGAAAACTTGGGGAGTGATCATGATGATGTAGAGTATTTTTCATACTCTCTGAAAAGCGAAGAAAGCTTAGGGGAATCTATTTGTGAGAAGTTGGTTGTGCTTGTTGACCAGACACTAGGGACCTTTACTGATTTGGATAGTTAGGAGGTTAAAAACCTCTTAACAAAATATAAGACAAAAAGTAATGTAAGTAGGTAAAAATTGCACAAGAGATGTTAAAAAACTATCTGTCCAACGACGAAATGCGTACTCCTAGTAGTTTTAGAGAGCAGCGAACGAAAAGAAAAAACTCGTTCAGAAACAACACTTCCAGACGGCCGATCAATACAGTTTTACCGCAGAAGTATAGAAGAATATCTTTTCTGATTGTACACCAAGTTTCATCGCGATAAGTTATAAAATGACGCTGTAGTTACATTTATAAAACGGCAACCGTTGCTAACTCGCGGTCCATTTTTTTGCCTAGGTCTACGGGCCGCGGCGCACTGAATTTTAGCTAGAGTTGTCTAGCCTGCGGCATTGCTATATTATAAGTGCCCATCAAACATTCATAATTTGGTCACTCCAATACTGAATTCCAAATTCACTCAGCTGATGTCACTTTGTCAGTGCATTTTGGTGACAGACAAATGGTATTTATTCAGCAGCTCATAGGTCAGTTTTTGTGTGCTGCTCTGTCATGATTGTGTTAGGACTTGCATCAGGCCCATGGGACAGATTCTTTGACAGACAAAAAATCGACATTTTAAATCATTGGATCTGATAACCATTCTCATCGCTTTGTTTCCTAAAACTATGCGTAAACGCCAAGAGGCTCACAAACTTATTCTGGACTCTCATTTTAGACAATTGTGTTCAAACTGCTCTAGCTAGTAATAGCCTTCTGCTTGGTGACGATTTCCAGAAAAAAATTGGGTGAGATCTATGGAACAAATCACATCTCAACTTTCCCTACTCATGTGCTAAAAAACTCCATGTTCCCTCTCTTTTGGCCGAGGTTGGGGAAAGGGGGACAACAATGATTCAGATGATATCACACAGGCCAATACTGGGACCGCCTCCATTTCAGGGGGCGACTTTGAGGTCTGATTCCCTGAAGGAGAAAATTTCCATCTCAGAAAATGGAGCCTACTCGGGCACAATCCGAACCACAAAACATAGAGAGTAGGTACAGTATCCAGTGAGCGCCCGGAGATTCATGACGGCAGTAGCAGTAGCAGTAATGTGAGTAGAGCTGTGACAATAGCCATGCCCAGGCTTGTGAATATAGAGTGTAATTATGTGGTGACAAATTATCCCACTGCCTGGATGAATGGAAAAAGTATACTAGCGATACGTAAGTTCTTAATCAGATAACAGGTATACAGGTATGCTCCACTGCACAATGGTGTGGGATGCGAGTATCAATTTAATCGTCAAGATTTGCAACAAACTCTTTGGAACTTGAAAAAATTTAATATTCATAAATTGCAGCGTGAACATGGTCCGTTTTGATCAAATATGTGCAGGCAGAAGAAAGATGGTTCAATACATATTGAATTGATCCAAACTTAATGATCATGTTATTTAGGAAAAGATTAAACTTGAAACCTTAAACCATGCTGTTTGATTTATGAGACCAAGTTGTTGGTTTGGTCCAGTGGACATTATTAATGCCTATTATGTCTTTTCATAAAACGTTCTCATTGTAGATTCTTTAAGTTTCAGTTTGAAGGTTAGTTATGAGAACTTATAAGGTACTGTAAAATTGGTATTGCCTTCGTTTGAATGACACTGAAACAATCCTTAAGTTGATTTGATAATTGATCAACTACACATGCATCTAATGTACTGAATTCACAAAGATCCCTTGTTTTTGTCATGCTGCATGCCACCTTGGTTTTATCGAAGAAAGATTTTTTTCAGATACTTACAGTATATTGTAAGGAATCAATTCAAAATACTTTGGAACTATAATATCAAGTGATGGACGCAACAACACTGAAATTAAATAAAGCGAAGTGCAATTAAAAAGAGTTTTCAGAGAATGAAATCATAATTAACAAGTAACCACACCTTAATTCAAACAAGAAGAAGAATCCTGGATTGGTATATTGAACCCATTCTGATAAATGGATGTAAGGCCTGGGCAATTTCAAAGCAGGTACAAAAGAAACTGGTTACAACAGAAATATGGTTCCCTCGGAAAATACTATGTATCTCATGGACTCAAAACAAATCAAATGAAACAGTTTTATGAGCAGCAGACACGAAAAGATTACTCATAAATAGAATATATAAACACCAAGTGATTTGTTTTGGCCATGTGATGAAAAGGGAGAAACTAGAACATCTTGTGACTACTGAAATGATTGAAGTAAAACAGCGTGAAAAGATGTTGGATGGACTAACAAATTTGGTCAAAGTATGAAAGGGGACAGAAGCACTGAAAGCAACGAGGGATAGAAAAGCCTGGAAAGTCATGATCTCTTACATTAAAGAGCATGTCACCTGATTCATTGACAGTATATTGGCACAGAACACAGATAACCATGCATGATCTCTGTAGAGATATATAATCCTTCGTAAATCCTGCACTTGTGCCAGACTGTGACTTTTGTCATTAAGGTTTAACTTGCTTCACACAATTATATAAAATTTGAAGCAGGAAGAAAAGGTGAAAAAATAATTCTACGACAAGTACCATACTTTTAATTCATTGAGGATCAGTCAGTGCAAAAGTATGAAAATTATATATTGGTCTTACTTCTTTTTGTTTATCTATATTATTAAAGGCAACTTGGATTTCTTTCTCTGCTATTTTCTCCAAAACCGCTACAGTAATGAAGTTTACTGAATTTTAATCTGAAGAGATCAGTGTCCCAAGCGGTTAAAAAAAAATTAAATATAAGTTACGCAAATAGGCTACAAAATGCTCTTGAAAGTTGATTATATTTGTACTGTAATTAATTTGTCAAATTTTTTTGCCAAACTTTTTGTTCAATGGACTGTTCTCAGAGATTTACAGTTTATATATATATATATATAGAGTTGTTAAGTTTGCTTTTCTTTAATGTAGTTGTATGGCACAAGAGGAGATGGACTTGTTACACTTTAATGTAGTGGTCTACCCCACCTGTTCATGGTTGTAAAGTTTGCTTTTCTTCAGTGCAATTGTATGGCTCTGGAGCATATGTCTGTTATTTTTGTGACGTTTGCATTTCTTCAAGGTAGTTGTCTTCCCCACATGTTCATTTGATAGGGCAGCCATGCTTGTTATTTATATTTCCAATTGCATTATCAAGAATTGTTCACATTTTTTCATCTACGACTGGACAATTTTTTCTGCTAAGAGATAGGCCTGCATATTATCTAAATCTATCTTAAGTAAACTGAAAACTTTTATGCCCTGCATGGCAGCAGATATTTTTTTTGTAAGAATTTACTTCAGTACATCAGTAATAGATCGCTAAATTGGATTAACAGATAAGCAATGAATTGACTTACCTCAATGTTATACCAATTTACTTCACCATGTCATCTTCAACTATGTATCAGTCATTATTTCTAATAAGAGAAAGTATAGTTTTCATTACTAGAAAACCTTTTGTTTCTAAAAACCTGAAGAGAATTGTTGATCGTGAAATTTTCTTTTTGAATGATGAAATATTTTGGAAGTCATTGTTTGTTAGCCTGTTTTTGGATTTGCATACATAGATTTATTGCTGAGGTTATAGCATCATTTGATGGCAAATGGTATCAAAATCTATTTTGAGGAAAGAGAATGTTTGTTCCATATTCATTTGCGATTATATTTACTTTTTCCTGTATTCATATTAAGATCCTCCAAAATTTATCCTTCAACTTGACAACTTCAAAAGAGATGCTCAATTATTCAGGATATTTGTTGTAAATTTTGCATTTTTTATACTGTTCCGTGACAAGTGACAAATTTGCTAAGGTAGAGTAATATTTTGTAATGAAACCATTGGAGATGTGTAACCTGAATTGAGTTTTAGTTTTTTTTTTATAAAAAGTTTAAGGATCTGTTTCTCTTCAATTGAATCTATGTACCTGCCAAATGTCGGCTTTGTTCATAGGATAATTTGCATTTTGCAAAGTGTAATATGTGAGTGATGAGGCTGGGAGTTCGATGCTGCAGCCCTTATGATATAAGGTTTTCACTGGCAAGTCAATTTGAAATGTCATTCTCTTCTGGACACTCCATCTCCATCTTGTATTGCTAAAACCTAAGTGAGTGATCTGAACAATAACTTATTCAATAGTTTTATGTGTTTAGTATGGAGCATCTTGTCACCTATGAACCTGTCATTGAAAAAAAACAGTCAAATAAGTGTTGATATCAAGAAACAGTTTTGTTTTCATTATTCTTGCGTTGCTACTAGATGCTTTTTTAAAAGCAATGTAAAGTGAGGTTATCATGTCTTGAATAATTGTTTTTGAAATATTTTTTGTAAAGCTTGTCTGTTCTATGCAAGTTATAAGACCCCTGTGCTGTGCTGTGGGTGACAGATTATTTTGGAAACTGAAATTTATTGTTTTGTTGGGATGCATATTTTAGTGTTTCCAGGAAAATTTAAAGAAGTATACAGCACAACCACCTGACCCTCTGGGCTTCTACCATTCTTCGATTCCTTGAATATTTTTGCGCTTTGTCAAAAGTGATTTCTTCCTCTATTTTTTAAGATTTGCCTTGTCTTGTATTTCATAGATATTTTGAATCTTTTCCCCTTCTCCTATCCATAGGCTTCAGGGCTTATCAGGACAGCATTCCTGATTTTTTATCTGATATTCTCTAACAGTCCCTTCTTAAAAAACAAATTCCTTGCAGTTTTCTTTGTTCAGTGTCATTAATGTTTTCTTTCTAGTTCCCTCATCTCTGTGTTTCACACCTGTTTTGGTGGCGATGATATCTGTATTGATATTTTTCTTTCTCTAACAAAAATTTATGCCTTAATTATGCAGGGTTAATTATAGTCTTTTCTTCAAAGCTTTCATTTATTTAAAAGCTAAACAATTGGCCTTTTAAGCCATTAATTTTTAACTTACATGGTCTAACAGCATATCCTTGGATGACCTTCTTGTTTTATATTCAATGTTATTTCCAACCACAGAAATTAAAGCCAGGGGGTCTCCTGTCAAACTTGCTTGCTGAACTTTTGTCTTGCAAGATAAAATCCATGCTGTCACAGGTAAGTATTTAGCCTTAACTAAGGACTGGAATTTTTTTCATTTTCAATTGGAAATACACACATACTTTTCAATTGTCACCTCAGTATTATATTGTTCTAACTGACTATTTATGAAAAAATGAGCTGCGGGCACTGCTGAAACCTAATTTACATTTTGTTCTTAAGTGAGCATTAAATAAAAAAAACAACAACTTGAAATTCCTGACTCAATGTAGTTAATGATGTAAAAAAGTATGTTGAGTTGAAAAGTATTACTTTTGCTTGTGCAAGAGGACACACCATTCAGTAATGTACCGTACTGAATAGATCCTTTTTATGGTTGACATAATATGATGTTATTGCCAGGGTATTTCCATGGACCTTTTGATTTTAGATATCAAGATTTTATGAATATTTTGGTCTATAGATTTAAAGGTTGGGACACCCTGAGAATCGACGGATAATAAATTTTACCAACTCAGTTTCTAGAGCATGCATGATTTATGAAATCCTCGTGTGGGTTCATATTTCAGAATCAGTTGTATCAAAGTGTGAAAAGGCAAGTTTAATATTAAGAAAAAAAAACAACCAAAAATTTTTCTATCTCTATCTTATAATAAGTCAGCTAAAAATCTTTAATGTTCTTTTCATGTTCTTTATACAGCTTCCGAAGACTTGGTCTTTGGCCCTTCACAATGAAATAAAAGTTGTTGATCTTCATCAGGCAGTTGCCCATTGAACATAAAAGTTTGGTGATGTTGCATCTTGAGGTAAGAAGGTTCTTTCATGGTACCTAGAGGTTTGACCATTTGGCTCAATGTTTGAAATTTATCATTTTGAAATATTCTATTAATTCATTTTCATCCATAAGACGGACAAAGCTTTGGATGGGCTAAAGACTTTCTTGTCGTAAAACTTGTATGGTCAAGAGCGCATATAGAAGTTTTGAGAGGTTTTTGAATTTTGAAAAATGATTGATTAGCTTAAAGTCAGTTTTGTACAGATCTTGAGATGATGTAATGAGTTCATATTGCCTCTTACATAAACATTCAATAGAATACAAGCATGGAACTGTTGGTACACCTTTAAAGAAGGATGGGTTCAATGAATAATATTAATAAACAGACCCATCATAATGTCACCAAATTTAAGTTGAAAAATGAAGTGTTGGGTTATAGCAATGCTTTGGGTTCTCAATAAAATAAGTACTTTGAATAGGCAACCAATATGGAACTCTTGCTGCTATAACTTGTCTAAACAATTTGGTTGAAGTGGTCATGTCTAGGCATATCTCGACACAAATTCAGAGTGTTAAAAACAAAGTTGAAAAATTTCAGCTGATTTTGGTATGAATGAAGATTTAATCCTTTCTGAATTCCTGTTGTTCCCCTTTGATCCATCTATCTCCTCCTACTTTCCAGTTTCTAAAGTTCTTTTTCTCTGGTAAAGAAAAGTATCTTCCCAATCCCAACCCCTCTCAACCAGGTGTGACTCTGGCATGAGCTGATTGCAAGTTAGACAACTTATCAGTCATCTGCTCACTTTATTTCAAAACAGCAGAAAAAATTTTTTTCCATCATGTCCTGAGCAATTCAACACTTCAAGAAGTCTAATGCAAGGTTTTAATTGTTAATTCACAACTTTTAGCAAACCCAACACACTATACAAATAATTGGGATGAAAATCTTTTAAAATAAGTTATTGTTATGAATGCAATGCCTTTTATCGGGAAAGATAAAAAAGAAAGTTCTTTGTAAGATACAGTAATATAGAATTTTACTAAGAATCCCTCCCCCCGAAAAAAAAAAACTTTGAATTTCTTTTACAAGAGTGCAAGAAATCTTTAGAATAAAACTTTACACAGGTCTGAACTGTGATATTTATTCTTTATCCTCAGCTGCTGTTGAATCAAAGAAAAGATGTGATGCTTTGTATTTATTGAGACATGGTTTCCTACAATTTTCATTTTATAAAGGTAAAAAAAAAGCTTATTTTCCGATGTAATAGCACCAGATATTTTTGGGGAAACATACATACAGAACCATTCCAAAACAGTATCCCAAGTTACACTGATTCAACAGATGAGGACCAATTACAAATAAAAAGAAACTAAAAACAAACCATGCATATAGCAGGAAAAGCTCAGAAGAATCACAATTCATTTCACTTATTCAATTAGAACACCTTTGTTCAGCCAAACAACGTCATTGGATTGTCCATCACAAGAAATATACATAATATGAAAACAAAATTTTGGGAAATGCTACATGTCTCTGAAATCTAGTACTTAGGTGAGCGTTAAATTAAAAACAAAACAAATTGAAATAACTGACTCAATGTAGTTAATGATGTAAAAAAGTATATCGGGTTGAAAAGTATTACTTTTGCTTGTGCAAGAGGACACACCATTCAGTAATGTAAAGTACTGAATAGATCTTTTTTATGGTTGACATAATATGATGTTACTCCCTGGGTATATCCTTGGACCTTTTGATTTTAGATATCAAGATTTTATGAAAATTTCGATCTATAGATATAAAGGTTGGGATACCTTGAAATTGGATGGATTATAAATTTGACCAGCTCAGTTTGTAGAGCATGCATGATTTGTGAAATCCTCTTGTGGGTTCACATTTCAGAAATCAGTAGTATCAAAGTGTGAAAAGGCAAGTTTTATATTAAGAAAAAAAACAACCAAAAACTTTCTATCTCCATCTTATAATAAGTCAGCTAAAAATCCTTAAGTTTCTTTTCATATTCTTTATACAGCTTCCAAAGACTTGGTCTTTGGCCCTTCACAATGAAATAGAAGTTGTCGATCTTCATCTGACAGTTGCCCATTGAACATAAAAATTTGGTGATGTTGCATCTTGAGGTAAAAAGGTTCGTTCATGGTACATAGATGTTTGACCATTTGGCTCAATGTTTGAAATTTATCATTTTGAACTATTCTATTTATTCATTTCCATCTGTAAGACGGACAAAGCTTTGGATGGGCTAAAGACTTTCTTATCTTAAAACTTGTATGGCCAAGAGCGCATGTAATTTTTGAGAGATTTTTGAATTTTGAAAAATGGTTAATTAGCTTAAACTCAATCTTGTACAGACCTTGAGATGACGTAATAAGTTCATATTGTCTTTTACATTAACATTTAAAAGGATTCAAGCATGGAACTGTTGGTACACCTTTAAAGAAGGATATATGTAAGTTTATAGAGGTTTTTGAATTTTGAAAAATGGTTAGTTAGCTTAAACTCAATTTTGTACAGATCTTGAGATGACGTAATAAGTTCATATTGTCTTTAACATAAGCATTCTATAGGATACAAGCATGGAACTGTTGGTTCACCTTTAAAGAAGGATGGGTTCAATGAATAATAATAATAAACAGACCCATCATAATGTCACCAAATTTAAGTTGAAAAATGAAATGTTGGGTTATAGGAATGCTTTTGGTGCTCAATAAAATAAGTACTTTCAACAGGCAACCAATATGGAACACTTGCTGCTATAACTTGCCTAAACGTTTTGGTTGAAGTGATCATGTCTAGGCATATCTCGACAAAAATTTAGATCGTTAAAAACAAACTTGAAAAATTAAAGCTGATTTTGTCATGAATGAAGATGAAATCCAATCTGAATTTCTGTTGTTCCTCTTTGATCCATCTATCTCCTCCTACTTTCCAATTTCTAAAGTTCTTTTTCTCTGGTAAAAAAAAGTATCTTCCCAACCCCAACCCCTCCCAACCAGGTGTGACTCTGGCAAGAGCTGATTGCAAGTTAGACAACTTATCAGTCATCTGCTCCCTTTATTTCAAAGACAGAGAAAGACCGCTGAAAAAATTGTTTCCATCATGTCCTGCGCAATTCATCACTTCAAGAAGTCTATTGCAAAGTTTTAATTGGTAATTCACAACTTTTAGCTAACCCATCACACTATACAAATAATTGGGATGAAAATCTTTTAAAATAAGTTATTGTTATTAATGCAATGCCTTTGATTGGGAAAGATAAAAATGAAAGTTCTTTGTAAGATACAGTAATGTAGAATTTTACTAAGAAAAAAAAACCCCAAAAAACTTTGAAAATCTTTTACTAGAAGGCAAGAAATCTTTAGAATAAAACTCTACACTGGTCTTAACAGTGATATTTATTCTTTATCCTCAGCAGCTGTTGAATTAGAGAAAAGATGTGATGCTTTGTATTTATTGATACATGGTTTCCTACAATTTCCAATTTATGAAGGTAAAAAAAAGCTTATTTTCTGATGTAATAGCACCAGATATTCTTTGGGTAAGATGCATAGATAACCGTTTAAAAGACAGCATCCCAAGTTACATTGATTCAACAGATGAACACCAATGAGAAATAAAAAGAAACTAAAAACAAACCATGCATATAGCAGGAAAAGCTCAGAAGAATCACAATTCATTTCATTCATTCAATTAGAACACCTTTATCCAGCCAAACAACGTCATTGGATTGTGCAAAAAAAACGACTAAAAACTTTCTATCTCCATCTTATAATAAGTCAGCTAAAATTCCTTAAGTTTCTTTTCATATTCTTTATACAGCTTCCGAAGACTTGGTCTTTCGCCCTTCACAATGAAATAAAAGTTGTCGATCTTCATCAGACAGTCGCCCATTGAACATAAAAATTTGGTGATGTTGCCTCTTGAGGTAAAAAGGTTCTTTCACAAATTTTTTGGGGAATGCTAAATGTTTCTGAAATCTAGTATTTAGGTTAGCATTAAATAAAAAAAAACAACTTGAAATTCCTGACTCAATGTAGTTAATGATGTAAAAAAGTATGTTGAGTTGAAAAGTATTACTTTTGCTTGTGCAAGAGGACACACCATTGAGTATTGTAGCGTACTGAATGGATCTTTTTTATGGTTGACATAATATGATGTTATTCCCAGGGTATTGCCTTGGACCTTTTGATTTTATATATCAAGATTTTATGAATATTTTGGTCTATGGATTTAAAGGTTGGGACTAGTGCTAGAGTCCACCCGATTTTTTACTACCCGTTGAGTATCGGGACCCGAGGTGAAGGGTACCGCGGCCACGGCACATCCCAATCCGTCGTAGGCATGACACACCCCAATCCGCGGCACGGTACGCCCCCGATCCGAGGGCCTAAAGTTAAATCTAGGAATCGGCACTGAATGCAGGTAAAGGCTCTTGAGTCATCGAGTCGCAGCTGAAACGGCACACCCCTAACACTTTCCGGCACCTTTATAAACGCACACACACAGGTATACCCACATGCGCGTGTCCATAGACTACAGTATCACACACATCTTTTGGCTTAGTGTCGGTTACATCTAAACATATAGATTAGACTTCGGCTGCATTGTGTAAAAATAATTCCTTAGGGGAAAAAAACAACTGGCCAGTGGCTCAATGAGCGGGGTTGGGCGCGTCCACACGGAGTGCCAGCGCAAGGCGCCCAGTCGTCAGTCAAGATTATTTTTTATATTTTGTTGTTTTGTTTTATTCTATTTTGTCTTTTTCTTTTTTTCCGTTGCTTCTTTACTTCTCATTGTCTTTTTATTATCTCAGTTTGTCTGGACATAATTAAAGTTTTATCTGTATATAGGTATGCATTATCATTCAATTAATATTAAAAGGACAGAAGACTAAGATGATAAGCTATGATTGCATGATTTATGACAAGCTTCTGTTCTTTAATATACACTTATTTATAGTTTGACTTTCACATTAAATGTAACATGACACAAAAACTAGAGATTAAAATATGAATCTGTTATTTTTTATTTTTCCATAAATGACAATAATAAAAAAATTATAAGCTGAAATTCATTAGGCCTAAGTACAATAATTCAAACAACAAATTAAGACCAGCAGCAACCATATTTAGCTCATTTAACAAAAATGCAACAAAAGGAAAATGGTTGTTTAGTAAGCAGAACTAAATTTCATGGAAAAGTATAAACTCGTTATTTTCAAGCACAATAAGTCATAAGAACAGCAGTGTAATAACATGAAGACAAAGCAAAAAAAGGAGAGGATGTTTCTTATCAGAGCAGAGAAGAATGAAGAGACCGGTGAAGTGTATACCGTATACTGTGCATTGACACCCTAGGCCTAAAACAAATCTCTCAGAGATTGCTGTCTTTTACTGTGAAGAGTGCCTGTTTTTTTTATTCTTTTTGAGATCTTTTTTGTTATCATTCCACCTCCCCTAAATTTCCTTTGCGCAGCGCTGACACCCTCCCCTCCCCCCACACACACACACAAATACACACAGTCAGAGATCGTGCCGACTGTTGATTGATGTATGGCGGGAAAGCCGGAAAGTTCTATCACAAGCAAAAATTTGTCGCCTTGTTGCCTGCAAAGAATCAGTTCAAAATTGACGGTACGCATGTGACAATGAGAAGCTAGCACGGATCCCACGGCACGCCACAGTACAGTACCGCGTACCGTGCATCTACTCGATGTGCCGTGGGTAAAGTACCGATCCGTGCTGATAGCCCCAGCACTAGTTGGGACACCCTCAAATTGGACGGATTATAAATTTTACCAACTCAGTTTCTAGAGCGTGCATGATTTATGAAATCCTGATGTGGGTTCATATTTCAGAATCAGTTGTATCAAAGTGTAAAGAGGCAAGTTTAATATTAAAAAAAAACAACCAAAAAACTTTCTATCTCCATCTTATAATAAGTCAGCTAAAAATCCTTAAGTTCCTTTTCATGTTCTTTATACAGCTTCCGAAGACTTGGTCTTTGGCCCTTCACAATGAAATAGAAGTTGTTGATCTTCATCAGATAGTCGTCCATTGAACATAAAAATTTGGTGATGTTGCATCTTGAGGTAAAAAGGTTCTTTCATGGTACCTAGAGGTTTGACCATTTGGCTCATGTTTGAAATTTATCATTTTGATGTATTCTATTTATTCATTTCCATCCATAAGACGGACGAAGCTTTGGATGGGCTAAAACTTTCCTAAAACTTATAGGGTCAAGAGTGCATCTGTAATTTTTGAGAGGTTTTTGAATTTTGAAAAATGGTTAATTAGCTTAAACTCAATTTTGTACAGATCTTGAGATGACGTAATAAGTTCATATTGTCTTTTACATAAACATTCAATAGGATACAAGCATGGAACTGTTGGTACACCTTTAAAAAAGGATGCTTTCAATGAAAATAATAAACAGACCCATCATAATGTCACCAAATTGAAGTTGAAAAATGAAATGTTGGGTTATAGCAATACTTTGGGTGCTCAATAAAATAAGTACTTTGAAGAGGCAACCAATATGGAACTCTTGCTGCTATAACCTGCCTAAACGTTTTGGTTGAAGTGGTCATGTCTAGGCATATCTCGACACAAATTCAGATTGTTAAAAACAAACTTGAAAAATTAAAGCTGATTTTGTTATAAATGAAGATTAAATCCTTTCTGATATCCTGCTGTTGTCCTTTCATCCACATATCTTCTCCTACTTTGCAATTTCTAAAGTTCTTTTTCTCTGGTAAAAAAAAGTATCTTCCCAACCCCAACCCCTCCCAACCAGGTGTGACTCTGGCAAAGGCTGATTGCTAGTTAGACAACTTATCAGTCATCTGCTCCCTTTATTTCAAAGACAGGGAAAGACCGGAGAAAAAATTGTTTCCATCATGTCCTGTGCAATTCAACACTTTAAGAAGTCTATTGCAAGGTTTTAATTGGTAATTCACATCTTTTAGCTAACCCAACACACTATAAAAAATAATTGGGATGAAAATCTTTTAAAATAAGTTATTGTTATTAATGCAATGCTTTTTATTGGGAAAGATAAAAATGAAAGTTCTTTGTAAGATACAGTAATGTAGAATTTTACTAAGAAAAAAAAATCCCAAAAAACTTTGAATATCTTTTACTAGAGTGCAAAAAATCTTTAGAATAAAACTTTACACTGGTCTTAACAGTGATATTTATTCTTTATCCTCAGCTTCTGTTGAATCAGAGAAAAGATGTGATGCTTTGTATTTATTGAGACATGGTTTCCTACAATTTCCATTTTATAAAGGTAAAAAAAAAGCTTATTTTCCGATGAAATAGCACCAGAAATTTTTTGGGTAACATGCATACATAACCCTTTAAAGACAGTATCCCAAGTTATATTGATTCAACAGATGAGGACAAATGAGAAATAAAAAGAAACTAAAAACAAACCCTGCATATAGCAGGAAAAGCTCAGAAGAAACACAGTTCATTTCTTTCATTCAATTAGAACACCTTTGTTAAACCAAACAACGTCCTTGGATTATCCATCACAGAAAATAAACATAATATGAAACAAAATTTTTGGGAAATGCTAAATGTCTCTGAAATCAAGTACTTAGGTGAGCATTAAATAGAAAACAAAAACAACTTGAAATTCCTGACTCAAAGTAGTTAGTGATGTAAAAAAGTATGTTGAGTTGAAAAGTATTACTTTTGCCTGTGCAAGAGGACACACAATTCAGTAATGTACTGTAGTGAATAGATCTTTTTTATGGTTGACATAATATGATGTTATTGACAGGGTATTTCCTTGGACCTTTTGATTTTAGATATCAAGATTTTATGAATATTTTGCTCTAGAGATTTAAAGGTTGGGACACCCTGAAATTGGACGGATTATAAATTTTACCAACTCAGTTTCTAGAGCATGCATGATTTATGAAATCCTCGTGTGGGTTCATATTTCAAAATCAGTTGTATCAAAGTGTGAAAAGGCAAGTTTTATATTAAAAAAAAAACAACCAAAAAACTTTCTATTTCCATCTGATAATAAGTCAGCTAAAAATTCTTAAGTTTCTTTTCATGTTCTTTATACAGCTTCCAAAGACTTGGTCTTTGGCCCTTCACAATGAAATAGAAGTTGTTGATCTTCATCAGACAGTCGCCTATTGAACATAAAAATTTGGTGATGTTGCATCTTGAGGTAAAAAGGTTCTTTCATGGTACCTAGAGGTTTTACCATTTGGCTCAATATTTGAAATTTATCATTTTGATATATTCTAATTATTCATTTCCATTAGTAAGACGGACAAAGCTTTGGATGGGCTAAAGACTTTCTTATCTTAAAACTTGTATGGTCAAAAGCGCATATGTAATTTTTTAGAGGTTTTTGAATTTCGAAAAATGGTTAATTAGCTTAAACTCAATTTTGTACTGATCTTGAGACGAAGTAATAAGTTCATATTGTCTTTTACATAAACATTTTATAAAGTTAAAAAAAAGCTTATTTTCCGATGTAATAGCACCAGATATTTTTTGGGTTACATGCATACATTCAACAGATGAGGACCAATGAGAAATAAAAAGAAACTAAAAACAAACCATGCATATAGCAGGAAAAGCTCAGAAGAATCACAATTTATTTCACTCATTCAATTAGAACACCTTTGTTCAGCCAAACAACGTCAATGGATTGTCCATCACAAAAAAAAACATAATATGAAACAAATTTTTTGGGAAATGCTAAATGTGTCTGAAATCTAGTACTTAGGTGAGCATCAAATAAAAGAAAAAAAAAACAACTTGAAATTCCTGACTCAATGTAGTTAGTGATGTAAAAAAGTATGTTGAGTTGAAAAGTATTACTTTAGCTTGTGCAAGAGGGCACACCATTCAGTAATGTACTGTACTGAATAGAATTTTTTATGGTTGAGACGAAGTAATAAGTTCATATTGTCTTTTACATAAACATTCAATAGGATAAAAGGATGGAACTGTTGGTACACCTTTAAAGAGGGAAGGTGTTCAATGAATAACAATAATAAACAGACCCATCATAATGTAGCAATGCCAATCCAAA
>JAWDGP010006789.1:155000-306420 GCA_033675545.1 Elysia crispata | reverse complement strand
CCATTAGTAACTTTAGCTTTCAATTATGCGGAGATCTATGTATGTATTAATTTATCTAGCTAGCTAGCTAGCTAGCTATTTTTTACGTTCTGCCTATCCATTATTCAATCTTTTTAATTTATCTAAGCTTCAAATGCTTCATTTATCTTGTCTTTTAACTTGTCTATACACCTCTCTGTATATGTTTTCCTTTTCGATATTTTCTTTTCCTTTTTTTTTACATGCAAGCATTTCGGCTATAAGTTAAGTACTTATATATCTTATTTATCTTTCACAAAGATGAGTAGTTTTCCATGCGTCTTTATCTTTTTATTTCCACTTAGCCTAGTCTATTTTAAAACATGTGTTAAAGAGATACCTGTTGCCGTTGAACATTGACACAATTAAAAAATACACGCTGGTATCAGACCTGTTTGCATATCAAACCTAAACCTCAGGCCGTCGGGGTTGGACTGGCATTCTGAAGGCCCGAAACTAGCGGTATGAGGCTCGACCTCGTGGTGAGCGTCTGTGAGAATATCAGGTGGACGCTCTAACCCACCACCTGCCCGTGTCCGTGTCATACTAGAGCTTACCATTGGTCACCATCATCAGGAGAATAGACAACATGAGTATCTCTGTTGGTGTGTGAGTGTGTGTGTGGTTTATAGATGTTACTCAGGACTAATGAGAAAGAGTGGGAGTGTGTTTTTATTGTATCAATGTTCGGCGTTAACATGTATCTTTACTCTTCTCTCTCTCTCTCTCTCTCTCTCTCTCTCTCTCTCTCTCTCTCTCTCTCTCTCTCTCTCTCTCTCTCTCTCTCTCTCTCTCTGTGCATCTATCTCTGTGTGTTTCTCTTTCTCTCAACATGTATATCTCTCTCTTTCTCTCCCCCTCTGTATCTCTCTCCCTGTGTCTCATTCTTTCTCTCTCCCCCTCTCTCTGTCTGACCTAAAGATAGTGATATTATTTCGTGATTTCAGTAAACAAAACAAAAAAGTATCAGCAAAATTAGCTTTTGTCTTCCTGAAAAACTGTAGCGAAAGAACATATTGTCTTAACAAAGAGCTGTAGCGGAAGAAAAATCTAACAGCCATTCAAGCCGCACTTATTTCAATGATGTGTGTAGAAAACAAGAAAAATGTGTCCATTGATAGAGAATCTTTTTTAAACGCGGAAGAATAAAAATTTTATGTTTACATTAAAACAACGCTGTATCGACGCCGTTTTGCCGTGAGTTGTGAAGTGGCCTTGTGTGGATTCTCGCAATGGCAGTCTTTTTGTTGGTGGTGTTGTTGTTTTTTGTTTTTTTTTTTCTTTTTGTTTTTTTTTTTTTTTTGTTTTTTTTTTTGGGGGGGGTGTGGGGTGGATACATTCAAGCACCTAAAACTAACTTTTTAGCCGCATATTGCGCGTGCTTATAAATAATAATAATAATAATAATAATAATAATAATAATAATAATAATAATAATAATAATAATAATAATAATAATAATAATAATAATAATAATAATAATAATAATAATAAAATTAATATAATTATTATTATTACAGAGGTTCATCAATAGCTAAACACTTTAACCCTCCGTATCACACTCTTGACAATGTTAACATTGTAGCCATTGATCACCGTCCAGGACAAGGCAACATCAACCTCCTAAGTAAAGAAACTCGCTGGATTCATACGCTTGAAACATTAGAACCAAAAGGCTTAATATCAATGAACAGATATCATTTCCTGTATCTTTACTTCACACGTAAAGTACACTTTCAGCTTTTACTATATTTTATATATATAACTCTGAGGCCGGAGTCAGATTGCTACCCTTATTATTATTATTATTATTATTATCATTATTATTATTATTATTATTATTATTATTATTATTATTATTATTATTATTATTATTATTATTATTATTATTATTATTATTATTATTATTGTTATTATTGTTATTGTTGTTGTTGTTGTTGTTGTTGTTGTTGTTGTTGTTGTTGTTGTTGTTGTTGTTGTTGTTGTTGTTATTATTATCATTATTATTATAATACACAAAGCGTTATTTGTATAAAGTTCGAGAGAGAGAGAGAGAGAGAGAGAGAGTTAAGAAGAAAGGAAGAGAAGGGAGGATATGTGAGAAAGAACGTCCTTCGATAATTGGTCTATAATTTGAAGTGAAAAAGGAAATTATGGAATAGACGCATGAAAATTTTGATCTTTGAACTGAACTTACGTTTCCATCAAAAACAAATTACATTCCCTATTATTTGTAATGTCACTAGTCTATACTGATGAAGCTAATTTTTAAGCGAAACGTTTAAATGTAATTTAAATTTTGTGCCCTTTATCCATTTAAGTCCAAGATGGGTGATTGTTTGCACCTTAACATATTATTAATTAAAAAAATAGATCATAATGAGAATAATAAATACAAAATATTCCGAAAGCGCTGATATTTCATCTCACCTATCTTTGAGATGCACTATGTTAAAAAAATGTGTCTGAAGTGTGTATTGCTCAGGACTTGAACTGATGCTATATCTGTAGCACTTGTGTCTGAGGTTAGTAATGCCTAGGACTTGAACTGATGCCGTATCTGTAGAACTTGTGTCTGAGGTTAGTAATGCCTAGGACTTGAACTGATGCCGTATCTGTAGAACTTGTGTCTGAGGTTAGTAATGCCTAGGACGTGAACTGATGCCGTATCTGTAGAGCTTGTGTCTGAGGTTAGTAATGCCTAGGACGTGAACTGATGCCGTATCTGTAGAGCTTGTGTCTGAGGTTAGTAATGCCTAGGACTTGAACTGATGCCGTATCGGTAGAACTTGTGTCTGAGGTTAGTAATGCCTAGGACTTGAACTGATGCCGTATCTGTAGAGCTTGTGTCTGAGGTTAGTAATGCCTAGGACGTGAACTGATGCCGTATCTGTAGAGCTTGTGTCTGAGGTTAGTAATGCCTAGGACGTGAACTGATGCCGTATCTGTAGAGCTTGTGTCTGAGGTTAGTAATGCCTAGGACGTGAACTGATGCCGTATCTGTAGAGCTTGTGTCTGAGGTTAGTAATGCCTAGGACGTGAACTGATGCCGTATCTGTAGAGCTTGTGTCTGAGGTTAGTAATGCCTAGGACTTGAACTGATGCCGTATCTGTAGAGCTTGTGTCTGAGGTTAGTAATGCCTAGGACGTGAACTGATGCCGTATCTGTAGAGCTTGTGTCTGAGGTTAGTAATGCCTAGGACGTGAACTGATGCCGTATCTGTAGAGCTTGTGTCTGAGGTTAGTAATGCCTAGGACGTGAACTGATGCCGTATCTGTAGAGCTTGTGTCTGAGGTTAGTAATGCCTAGGACGTGAACTGATGCCGTATCTGTAGAGCTTGTGTCTGAGGTTAGTAATGCCTAGGACGTGAACTGATGCCGTATCGGTAGAACTTGTGTCTGAGGTTAGTAATGCCTAGGACTTGAACTGATGCTATATCTGAAGAACTGTGTTCGGAGTAAGTAGAAATAAGGACATGAGCTGTGTCTGGGGAGCTCTTTTTGAAATAATTAGTACCCAGGACATGAGCTGTGTCTGGGGAGCTCTTTTTGAAATAATTAGTACCCAGGACATGAGCTGTGTCTGTAGAGCTCTTTTTGAAATAGTTAGTACCCAGGACATGAGCTGTGTCTGTAGAGCTCTTTTTGAAATAGTTATTACCCAGGACATGAGCTGGTATCGTATCTCCAGAGCACTGTCTCAATTTAGTTGCACCCAGAACTTATTACCACGGACTTAAACTAGTGCAGTATGTGGAAAGATTTGTTTGAACTTAATAAAGCACAGGTTTGCAACTCAGCTATGTCTAAATTATGAAACAACCTACGACTTCAACGTGATAGGTATTTAGCAGCTCTGACTGAAAAAAAAACTTATGCCACGTCCAAAAACTCTGTCTGAAGTAAACAAAACTCGGGCTTTGGACCGATGCTGTATCTTGAGAACTCTGTCTTAAATGAATATAACCCAGGACTTGAATTGAGGCTCCATCTCGAATTATCGGTGTGAAGGAAGTGGTTTCCCGGAATTAAATTTATTTCGTAATTATGTGGAGCGCTCAGTATGAAGTTTGTATCGCCTAAGATTGTAACAGTTTCACTGTCTCGAGAACTTTAAACTTATGAAGTATCTAGAGAGCTCTCTGTGAGGTTAGTAGTATCCAAGACTTGAAACTGATGTCCTAGGACCTCAGACAAACTGATGCTGTACCCGTAGAGCTTTGTCTATAGAAAGCAGATGCTCAGACTTGAAGTGGTGCAGTAGCTGAAGACCGTTATCTAAAGCAAGCAGTACTAATGTAAGTGGTACCGAAAAGTTCAACTTTTGCCGTATCGACAAACATTTATGTGAAGTAAGTACTTGATGCGGTAGCTAGAGAGCTCAATACCATGTAAATACTTTCAATGACGAGGACTAAGAGGGGGATGTGTTTTATCCCCGTACCTGTTTAATATATACACAGAGTATATCTTCCGGGAATCAAATCACACGAATGGCCTCAACATCAACAGCACTAACGTCAACAGTAAACGCTACGTAGACAACACCACCCTGCTGCCAACAGCAACGAAGACCTTTAGAAAATCTTTGATGTAGTGAAGAGTACAAGTGAACAAAAAGCGCTTAACATGAATGTGAAGAAAACGAAAACGATCGTTAATGGTAGAAATGAAGACAAGCAAGCAAAAATTAAAGTTGACGGAAAACAACTTGAAAAAGTACAACAATTTTAATATCTAGGCCAAACAATTACCAACGAAGGCAAAATTAACAAGGAAATTGAAATTCACATAGCATAAGCCAAATCAATGTTCATCAAATAAAAAGATATTTTTATGTCAATAGACATTTCACAAGATCTCAGACTTAGAGTCATCAATCTCTATGTATATTCAATATTCCTCTAGGGCGACGAAACATGGACTCTCTATGTAGAATCAACCAAGACACTTGAAGCCCTAGAGATGTGGATATTCAACGCTTGGCAAGAGTTAACTACAAAGATAGAATGACAAATGAGGCAATTTCGAGCAGACTTGGCGTGGAGAGAGGACTGCTATCTCAAATAAAAACATAATTGGCATATTTTGGCCACATTGCAAGGCACGACAGCCTGCAGAAAGCAGTCCTCATAGGTAGAATAGATGGTAGAGGAGGAAGGGGCAGACCCAGACGTCAGTGGCACGACGACATCACAGAATGGACTGGCAACCAGCTCTACACGAACATCAAGCTAGCCGGGCCCAGGATTGTGTGACTTGGAAAAGCGTGGCAAGTCGACCCCATAATGGCCCTCAGTAGCCGGGATGACAAGGACAACAACAACAACAACAACAACAACAACAACAACAGCAACAACAACAACAACTTCCAATGAATTTGAGCTGATTTAGTGTCTGGAGAGCTCTTTCTGAAGTGAGCAGTATTCAAGACTTAAACTGATATAATATTTTCAGAGTTCTGTCTGAAGGAACTAGGTCTAGTACCTATGACAAACTATTCGGAGAGCTCTGTCTGTAGAAATAGAAGTCTTAGTCTTCAACTGGTGCCGCATCTAAAGACCTCTGTCTGAACATAGTCATACTTTGGACTTAAAACTGATGACGTGTTTAAAGAGCTCTGTCTGAAGTTAGTTGTCCGTAATACTAAAACTCATGCCTTTCGGAAGAGCTGTTTGGACAAAAACCAAGCCCAGGACTTTATCTAGAAAGTTCTGTCAGAGGTAAGTAGTCTACAATATTTGAACTGGTGCCGCTGCTGGAGAGCACAGTCAGAAATGATTAGTATATCAGACTTGAAATGATGCGTTACATGGAGAACTCGATCTCAGGTAAATAGTGCTTTAGACTTGATCTTGTGTGTGTGTGTGGGGGGGGGGTGCGTGGTAGGGAGGGAGTTGGTCTATCTCAGATATGTAGTGCTTCAGACTTGATCTGATGCCTTATCGGGGGGGGGGGGGTATTCTATCTCAGGTAAGTAGTTATTTAAACTTGATCTGATGCCTTATCTGGAGGTGGGGTGAGTGTTTGATGTCAGATAAGTAGTGCTTGAAACTTGATCTGATGCCTTATCCGGGGGATTCTTTCTAAGGTAAGTAGTGCTTCAGACTTGATCCGATGCCTTATCAGGGAGGTGGGGGGGAGGTGTTCTGTCTCAGATAAGTAGTGTTTCAGACTTGATTTGATGCCTTATAGGATTGCTATTTCTGAAGTGACCATTACCTTGAATGATACAAATGCAGTATCTTAAGTCCCGAGTCTGCAATAAGTTATTTCAAAAACTTAAAATGATCTCCTATCTATAGATTACAGTAGGTTTGGGAGATGTTTTTAAGTAGTTATA
The DNA here is from genome assembly GCA_033675545.1 of Elysia crispata. NCBI lineage: Eukaryota > Metazoa > Mollusca > Gastropoda > Plakobranchidae > Elysia > Elysia crispata. Next base: position 300,058 of record JAWDGP010006789.1, on the reverse strand, counting down.
CTCAGGAACCAAATTAATGCCGTAAATGGTGAGCTTTGTCTGAAGTGAGTATCGCCAGGATTTCAACTGCAAGTTCTGCAGGTCGCACGTGATGCCGAAATCTTGAGCTGATAGAGCAAGTTTTCTGTAGGACGTAAGTGTTGCCGAAATCTTGAGCTGATAGAGCAAGTTCTCTGTAGGACGTAAGTGTTGCCGAAATCTTGAGCTGATAGAGCAAGTTCTGCAGGTCGTACGTGATGCCGAAATCTTGAGCTGATAGAGCAAGTTTTGCAGGTCGCACGTGATGCCGAAATCTTGAGCTGATAGAGCAAGTTCTGCAGGTCGTACATGATGCCGAAATCTTGAGCTGATAGAGCAAGTTCTCTGTAGGACGCAAGTGTTGCCGAAATCTTGAGCTGATAGAGCAAGTTCTGCAGGTCGTACGTGATGCCGAAATCTTGAGCTGATAGAGCAAGTTCTCTGTAGGACGCAAGTGTTGCCGAAATCTTGAGCTGATTGAGCAAGTTCTGCAGGTAGCACGTGATGCCGAAATCTTGAGCTGATAGAGCAAGTTCTGCAGGTCGCACGTGATGCCGAAATTTTGAGCTGATAGAGCAAGTTCTCTGTAGGGCGTAAGTGTTGCCGAAATCTTGAGCTGATAGAGCAAGTTCTCTGTAGGGTGTAAGTGTTGCCGAAATCTTGAGCTGATAGAGCAAGTTCTTCAGGTCGCACGTAATGCCGAAATCTTGAGCTGATAGAGCAAGTTCTCTGTAGGGCGTAAGTGTTGCCGAAATCTTGAGCTGATAGAGCAAGTTCTCTGTAGGACGCAAGTGCTGCCGAAATCTTGAGCTGATTGAGCAAGTTCTCTGCAGGTCGCACGTGATGCCGAAATCTTGAGCTGATAGAGCAAGTTCTGCAGGTCGCACGTGATGCCGAAATCTTGAACTGATAGAGCAAGTTCTCCAGGTCGTACGTGATGCCGAAATCTTGAACTGATAGAGCAAGTTCTCTGTAGAACGCAAGTGTTGCCGAAATCTTGAACTGATATAGCAAGTTCTCTGTAGGGCGTAAGTGATACAGAGAATTTTCTATAACAATGATTTAAATATTTAGACTGCGTGTGGATTGGAAGAGATTTTTGTGTAAATGGCTGCGACGGCGGTTACTTTGTTTCCCACTTCTTCGCTTTTCCTATTGATAATTGTCGGGTGATTCACTTGAAGCCTAAGAATGTAACAGCAAGAGCTCTCTCGAGAAGGGTTTATATCATGCCAGTAAATAGTTACATTTTTGTTTAAATATACTTGTTGCATTTTATTCGTTAAAATGGTGTTTTATGCACACTGTGCGTATATCTTATGAAAAAAATTAAACTACTCTGGAGATAATCGAGGAAACGACCTCCTATTGTCCAAACATGTCACTTTTATGTTTTGTCTATCTGAACCAGACGCAAGAGTGAAAGCTGTGTTCGCCTGATGTTGCCGAGCTCTGTGATACTCTGCACCGTGTTGCTCACTGTCACTATCTGTTCCTCCATGAACATTTTCCAGCGCCGGCTCGCTCCCCGCTCCGAGAAGGCGGTCATAAATGAGGACCCTCTGAGGAGCCTCACTAAATCAGGTCAGGTGGATTCATCGTCAGCCGGACTCAACCAGAACCAAGCTAAGTCCACGAATATCAAACCTGCCAGTTCTGTAAGCAGTGACGAGACTTCTCTCATGGCTATCCTCTCCAGGTTCCAGTCTCGGTTGGCTTTCCGCACTAGGCCGGTTGTGAACACTCACAACTTTGACTACAAATATAACGTGCCTCAAGCATGCGCGGGCAAAACTGTGGAGCTCATGATAGCTGCACTTTCTAGGGTAAACAGGTGAGACAGATTCAAGGTTGTTCTCTAAAACAAAAAAGTGAATCAGATTTAAGGTTGCTCTGTAAAATATATAGGTGAGACATATTAAGGGTTTCACTCTAAAAAAGATAGATGAGACAGCTCTAAGGATGTTTATAAAGCATATATGAAACAATTCTAAGGTTGTTCTCTAAAAGAGACAGTTAAGGTAGTTTTAAACTTGTTCTCTAAAATAGATAGGTGAGATATAACTTTTGTTGTTTATTAAAACTGATAGGTGAGACAGATCAAAGGCTGTTTTTAAATTTAGATAGATGAGATAGATCTAAAGTTGTTCTTAAAATCAGATAGGTTAGATAGATCTAAAGTTGTTCTCGAAAACAGATAGGTGATTCAGATTTAAAGTTCTTTTCTAAAACAGATAGGTGAGACGGAGCCGAGGGTATCTTCTATAATAATAATAATAACAATCATGATGATGATGATGATAATAATAATAGTAATAATAATAATAATAATAATAATAATAATAATAATAATAATAATAATAATAATAATAATAATAATAATAATAATAATAATAATAATAATAATAATAACAATTATGATGATGATGATGATGATGATGATGATGATAATAATAATAATAATAATAATAATAATAATAATAATAATAATAATAATAATAATAATAATAATAATAATAATAATACTGATAGGTTACCCAGATCAGATGGTGTTCTCTTGTACAGATAGGTTACCCAGATCAGATGGTGTTCTCTTGTACAGATAGGTTACCCAGATCAGATGGTGTTCTCTTGTACAGATAGGTTACCCAGATTAGATGGTGTTCTCTTGTACAGATAGGTTACTAAGATCAGATGGTGTTCTCTTGTACAGATAGGTTACTAAGATCAGATGGTGTTCTCTTGTACAGATAGGTTACCCAGATTAGATGGTGTTCTCTTGTACAGATAGGTTACTAAGATCAGATGGTGTTCTCTTGCATAGATAGGTTACCCAGATTAGATGGTGTTCTCTTGTACAGATAGGTTACTAAGATCAGCGTGTTTTGTTTTGTTTTGTTTTTGTTGTTTTTTTGTTTTGTTTTGTTTGTTTGTTTTTTGTTGTTTTTTTTTTGTTGTTTTTTATTTTGGTTCTTTTGGTAACCTTTGAATTAGACAAGTTATTCTCGGGATACCTTTTCAAAGTTAGACAGGGCAAGTCTATAAGTGAGATAAAACGTAAAAGGGATAATTTTGAAAAAAAAAATAGGTGGGCCACACCAATGCGGCAGTGTTTTCTTCAACAGAGAGATTATTGGGTGGAAATCCTCTTCAATAGACATTATTGGGTGGAAATCCTCTTCAATAGACATTATCTAGAAGAGTGGGATAGTGATAGGAGCAAACATTACAATCAAACAGGTGATACCATTGTTTTAAAGATATCTCAAATACACACGTAACAAAGAGGTAACATTTTAGAATAATAAAAGATAGTTGGAAAGATATGTGGTAAGATATTCCGATGAACAGTATTTTTCTAAGACTGTATTCAATATCAGACACGTTCTAGAATAGGCAGGACAGACAGACGTCAGTAAATGTATTTCTAGAATTAACTGGACAGACAGATGCCATTAAGTGTTGTTCTAGAGAAGATAAGACAAACAGATGCCAGTAAATATCTGTTCTAGAATAGACAAGAGAGACAGACGCTGGTAAATATTCGTTCTAGAATAGACAGGACAGACATATGCCAGTAAATGTATGTTCTAGAAAAGACAGGACAGGCAGATGCCATTAAGTGTTGTTCTAGAGTAGACAGACGAGACAGATCACAATATATGCGAGTGAAGGTGGAGGGATCGGAGCTACTTTACTGTCTAGAATACACAGCTGGCGTAATTGAAGTTTGACTACTTTCTTTGAATTTAGTTAACTTTTAATTGAAAAAAAAATTAAATTGGCCATTCAGACTGGAGTAGCAAACTGACGAGAAGGTAGAAAAGGAGGCCCAACATTTGAAATTGTCACATTGAGTTTTCAGTGCACTTAAATTTATAACATTTGATTTCTACTGAATCTTTTGTACAGAAAACCTACTTAGAACCAACACAGTATTAAATTTCCTTACGTTTTCTTTACAGGCTTCTGTGCATTTTTATTTCTGTATCAGGATATGAACCGTATAAAAATATCTCAAGAAAGCTCGAAAAGTTTCAAGAGTCTTGATCCTTTATTTCAAGTTATTTCTAAGTTGGTAAAATGGGATATTTATAAAGGATTTTTCTAACATCCCCGCTTCCCTCTCTTTCTCTCTTTCACTCTCTCTCTCTATCTCTCTTTCTCCTTCTCTCTCCCTCTCTCTGTCTTTCTCTCTCTCTTTCTCTCTCTGAACGTCTTTCTCTCTCTCTCTTCCTCTCTTTCTTTCTCTCTCACTCTCTCTCTTCCTCTCTTTCTCTATCACTCTTTCTCTTTCTTTCTCTCTTCCTCTATATATCTCTCTCACTCTCTCTTTTTATCTTTATCAGTTTTACGCGGCGCCAGACAATCCGAGAGACATGGGGGCAGTTCGCTACGGGCGCCAACAAGACAGTCTTGCTCTTCTTCTTGGGAAGCACCACAGACAAAAACATCCAGGAGAAGGTGGCAGCAGAAGCCCAGAAACATGGTGACATAGTCCAGGAGACTTTCATTGACTCTTACAGGAACCTCAGCCTAAAATCTGTGGCCCTGGTCAGGTGGATAAGCCTCTATTGTCCAGACTCGACGTTCGTGCTCAAGGCAGACGATGATATGTACATTAACGTCCCCCGGCTTCTGTCTAGGCTCAGAGCCCAGTTTGATAAGGGACCGCTCTTTATTATGGGTTTTCTACTCAAAGAAATCAGACCTATAAGAACTGAAAAGCACAAATGGTATCTGTCCACGAAAGTTTACCCTGAGCCCACATTTCCAAACTATGTCTGTGGCACTGCCTACGCCATGACGACAACTGCAGCACTGCGGCTGTATGTGGAGTCCTTCTATGTGCGTCCCCTGTTCCTGGAAGACGTGTATCTCACGGGAATCCTCGCCGACAAAGCGTCCGTACCCAGGATATCCGAGTCTACGTTTTCACCAATAAAGATTAAAGCTACAGGATGTACATATAAAACACGTATCAGCGGGCACCGGAACTCCCCGACAGACATGCGCAAGATCCACGCCGAATTGTTTGACCCTAATCTCAAATGTGAGAAATGAAGATTGCTAAACCAGATAAAGAGTAGTATTTATATAACACGTTGTGTAATGAAAAATGTGAACATGTACAGTTTTTAAAGACCAAATTTAGGAATACAGTTAATTCTGTTATACCATAATCTGTTTAAGGACTGGTTTAAAGGTCAACAAGTCTAGTGACCCTTTCGAGCTATGGAGATCAATTAACATAAGAATTCATGCAGGTTAGAGAAAGCAACGAAATGTGGGGAAAGATTATATTTGTGAATGTTAGCACTACATAGAATGTTAGCTCTACATAGAATGTTAGGTCTACATAGAATGTTAGGTCTACATAGAATGTTAGCTCTACATAGAATGTTAGCTCTACATAGAAGTAGCGCTTGTAATAATGGTGAGTCAATAGGACCTAGCAAGATAACTGTGTATATCGTCCACAACTGACCATAGTCGTCGTTGTGCTCCACAACACATCATGCAGATGACCTAATTTTACTTCTGGCCCAGTGCAGTACCGAGATCGTGACGTTCTCAGCATTCCAGGAGGTGTTCCTCTTTTTGAAATCTTGCCGTGATACACAGAGCTGGATTGAGACTTTGTTTAACTCTATTAACAAACAAAAAAAAAGTTTTAACAACTGGACCGTACTACACAAAAAACTGGCAAAACGCTTTCTTTGCAAATAAATTAGATGTAATTGGCAATAAATTGAACCTATCTTATCCCTTTCTTTCGACATGGCTGTCTCTTACACCTTGTAAGTGTGGATACTCACCTCAACAAAGAGTGAAGAGCTGCATTGCCTTGTGGGAATTCACAATAATGAATTTATTGTACTTTTCGAGCAATTCATTTAAAGGATCTACAATTGATTATTCTATCCTTACTCTCAATTTATTATATAAAAAATGTGTATTAAAGGTTAAAAGCTGTAATAAAACACTTTCCATGTATAAAATACTCACATCTATGACATATAATTTTATGGTTGCTCGTAAAACATCTAATCCTCTTCTCTATCGAAATAAAAATAAAATATCTATATGCCTCTTAACTGAATAATATCTCTCAGTTGAAATAAATTTGACTCTCTTTCTCCTCTGAAATTTTACTTCTCATGCTTATTGGTATCATGCTTACACTCACAGCTTCAAGTTCGTGTGCACATATGTCTAAAGAGGTTGAATATTGCATTATCTTTTGTAAGAAAAATTGAAAGCCGGTCCTTATAATGATTATAAGGTAAGAGAAATAGCAAGAAAATAAAATAAAAATAATAATTACATAAATAATGATGATGATGATAATGATGATAATAATAACAACAAGTAGTAGTAGTAGTAGTAGTAGTAGTAGTAGTAGTAGTAGTAGTAGTAGTAGTAGTAGTAGTAGTAGTAGTAGTAGTAGTAGTAGTAGTAGTAGTAGTAGTAGTAGTAGTAGTAGTAGTAGTAGTAGTAGTAGTAGTAGTAGTAGTAGATGATAATAATAACAATAAGAACAATAATAGCAACAACAGCAATAATAATAATAATAATAATAATAATAATAATAATAATAATAATAATAACAACAACAACAACAACAACAAAAACAACAACAACAAAAACAACAACAAAAACAACAACAACAACAATAGTAATACTAATACTAATAATAATAATAATAATAATAATAATAATAATAATAATAATAATAATAATAATAATAATAATAATAATAATAATAATGATAATGATAATAATTTTAATAACAATTTATAGAAGAAGAATGAGAATGAGAAGAAGAAGAAGAAGAAGAAGAAGAAGAAGAAGAAGAAGAAGAAGAAGAAGAAGAAGAAGAAGAAGAAGAAGAAGAAGAAGAAGAAGAAGAAGAAGAAAAAAAATGAAGAAGAAGAAGAAGAAGAAGAGGAAGAAGTGCCCATTCAAGCCATTCTAGAGCCCAAAAGAGTTTTTGTAAATCCTATATCCGGAGATCTCCTCAGTGAGGTTTAACCATTACGCCTTGGTCTAAATTTAAAATGGGAGCACACTCTTCCATGCCTGGCTTCAATATTGCTTATTATCTTACTTGGAATTATTTTTAATTACTTTGTTTTGTTTGTTTCTCTTGTTGTTGTTTTATTTTGTTGGTCTTTTGTTTTTTTGTTGTTGTTTTTTTCTGTTTTCTTGGTTTGATTTGTATATGTGACTTGTGTTTGTGCACCAAATATTTATATTTCCTGAGCTTCGATTCTAAATATACCTGGAAAAACAACGGGAAGGAGCAAAAATTTATTCAATTAAAATAAAATTAATCCTACCACTGACGATATGTGAAAATTCTGATCGATAAATTATTCCCTTTGACTCACGTTTTTTTTTCTGCAAGAAGCTTTTAGTTCAAGAACAACAATCATCCAAAAGTGTTATATTTTAAAAACGTGCAATTACCCCAAAACATCTTATTCTTCCGAATTTTTCCTTGTGCAGGAGGTAAGTGACCAGTGAATTTATGAATAAGTTTGTTTGAGAACTGAAATTTAACAAACGGACTTTGACTTTTGATGTGGCTTAGCATGAGAAACAACAAAGCTTCTGTGTACCACATTAACGGTTATATGATTAGGGTTGAGAAAACCTTTGATTTGGGCGACTGATGTGGATAGAAACTTTGGCGGTTATGTGACTAGGATTGATAGAACCTTTGATTTGGGCGACTGATGTGAATAGAAACTTTGGCGGTTATGTGAGTGGGTTGACAGAACCTTTGATTTGGGCGACTGATGTGGATAGAAACTTTGGCGGTTATGTGACTAGGATTGATAGAACCTTTGATATGGGCGACTGATGTGGATAGAAACTTTGGCGGTTATGTGACTAGGATTGATAGAACCTTTGATTTGGGCGACTGATGTGGATATAAACTTTGGCGGTTATGTGGTGGGATTGGCAGAACCTTTGATTTGGGCGACTGATGTGGATAGAAACTTTGGCGGTTATGTGACTGGGATTGATAGAACCTTTGATTTGGGCGACTGATGTGAATAGAAACTTTGGCGGTTATGTGACTAGGATTGATAGAACCTTTGATTTGGGCGACTAATGTTGACAGAACCTTTGATTTGGGCCTCTAATGTTGACAGAACCTTTGGCGGTTATGTGAGTGGGATTGACAGAACCTTTGATTTGGGGACTAATGTTGACAGAACCTTTGGCGGTCATGTGACTGGGATTGACAAAACATTTGATTTGGGCGACTGATGTGGATAGAAACTTTGGCGGTTATGTGACTAGGATTGACAAAACCTTTGATTTGGGCGACTGATGTTGACAGAACCTTTGGCGGTCATGTGGCTAGGATTGACAAAACCTTTGATTTGGGCGACTAATGGTGACAGAACCTTTGGCGGTCATGTGACTAGGGTTGACAAAACCTTTGATTTGGGCGATTAATGTTGACAGAACCTTTGGCGGTCATGTGACTGGGATTGACAGAACCTTTGATTTGTGTGATTAAGGTCGGCAGACCTTCCGAATTTTTTGTGACTAAGGTTAAACAATTTGTTTGAGGTCTCTGCAACTAAACTTGATAAAACTTTTGAGTATTGCTTGACTAAAGCTATCAGATATTAGGACTATCCTAAGCTTAAGTGTGGCCAAAAGTTGGACTGCTGCTGTGTGCAGGATAATAAAAATAGTCATCATTTTTATGTCGGGTTTGGAGGATTTTCTTTACAGCTTTTTCGATCAATTTAACAGATTTGTTATGGATAAGAAAGCGGTTGAAGAATTTTTTAATGTTATTTAGATGCATTCTAAGGAGACTTTCATTGTTTCATCGCAAGGGGTGGTAAGGACTGTGATTGTTTTGTGGCTTATTGTAGTGAAAACTAAGACTTTAAGAGCTGCCAAAAACTGTAACTATCTTGTGGGTAGATTGGCGAGAATGTGACAATTTTGTGGCTGGAGTGTTTGGAAAATGTGACTGTTTTGTAGCTAAGGGTATTGGAAAATGCGGATCAGGTTGATGGAAACCTGTCACTGATTTGTTGCTGAAGCTGGATAACACATCGATTATAAGTTGCCTGAAGTCAAATGTGACTTTTCTGTGACTGAGGTTGGGCAAAAACTGATTGCTTTACAACATGAATTCACCACTGTTTTTTGGCTGGGATAAGAGGAAAATGAATATTTTTGTCACTGAGGTTCGATGCATGAACCAGTGGAGCTTTGTTTAGTAAGGAAGTTCTGGAAAACCGTTACTGTTTTGTGGCTGTTGTTGAAAACTGTAGTTGATTTAGGGGCCGAGTTTCTCGTTCTTTCGTTTCGTCTAAGTTTCCCGAGGATTTGGATAGAAGATAAAAGCGGGAGAGAGACGCAAAACATGGACTATGATGAAGGAGTTTGTCCCTTACCTAGACCTGTGTGCCTTTTACTAACAGGAAAGGCCTCATTTATGATAAGGATGTCGAATTTTTTTTTCTCTTTTTTTTAATTTAATACAAGTATGTTTAGCTGATGTAGTTGACGCGTAGAGTACAAGGTCAGATGTTCGGAGAAGCTGAGGCTGAAAATTACCAGGGTATTTGCACATTGAGTCTATCTGAATTGTGGCGAAATTTTATTGGGCTGAAGCTAGTAAGCAATTAAAGTGATGGCTGATGTTATCGCTGGTTTAGGAGCTCCAGGCTCCCGAGGGGAGACCGAGCCTAGCTGCCATGGAGGCGCCATTCAGGGTGTCCTAAGGAACACACAGCGTTGGATCTCACACCGTTGCGAATTCAAGTTGGGCAGGTTTACATTGAGCTTCAAGAGGGAACAGGCATCCTTTAGGGTCCCTGTTCTCCTCCTAGCCCCATCTGATGCAATTTAAGCCAGTTGCTCGGATAGTTGGTATCCGGGCCTTGTTAAGACTTTTCGAAGATATATATATATATATATATATATATATATATATATATATATATATATATATATATATATTATGGTTATTTGGATTTGCCAAGAAAGCGAGTCGCGCGCCGCACGCAGTATGTGTGTTGACCTAAATATTTGAGCTAAGAGCAGGGTAACGAGGACAGAGTTGAGGAAGGGATAAGATGGACTCAATAAATGTGATTTCGACAAAGCGCAGTGGTTCGGAGGATTCCAGTTTTCCTGTTTATCACTGGCTCCGAGTTGAAGGGCTCAGCAATAGCTCAGTGGTTGGCTAGCACTCAATCAGCTGAGAGGCTAAGTTGAAATGAATTGTGGAAAGATTGACGGCTTGCGATATTATACCATCGTCAAAAACATTCATTGAATCCATCTCGGCCATGTACACTACCCATGTAATTCTTTTTTTTTTTTTTTTTTTTTTTTTTTGAGGTATTGTTTTACTGAGGAGGCAATAGTTTACAAGACGGTATCAATAAAGTTAAGTATTACCTTGCAAATATCATTACTGTTTAGGAAATTGACACTTACACTGTTCTACGCTTACAAGAACTAACAGATTACTCCAATTTAGAACTTGTCGGGTTAGTTTGCTGTTTCCTCTCTCTTTCTCTTGTCCTGTCCTAAGTAGTTGTCATAGTTATGTTGTTGATACCGTTTACGTTTTTGTTGTTAGTGTAATAGAATCTGCGTTTAGCACATCGTAACGGAAGTGCAGATTTCTTATAGCAGAAATAAGAAAAAAAATCTCACTAGGCAGGATAGGGCTCAGAGGTTTAGCTAATAATACGTTTTGGGTTCTGGTCAGCTTACCATAGATGTGAAATTTGTTGCTGCCGGTGGATGTGCAAAAATTTTGATACCTTTTAACATTAACAGAGATACTCTTTAAAACTTAACTTTCCGACAAAACAGATGGTGAGGACTGTCGAACGCTACAGATTCAGGTCATGGAATGCCAAAAATTGACAATTCGCTCCCTCTATAGAATAGTAGCCTGTACGTGTCTGGACCACTTGCAGGATTCCTTCAACTGATCAACCATCACATTTGATTCATTGAAAATGAACAAACTAAGACTACCTATTTTTAAATCTCTTGAACATTTTACCCAAGCATTTCACCGTTGCGCATTAAAAAACTTCAAGCTGAGAAGTAAAAAGAATGGGAAGTTAAATTTAGAAATAAAATGGAAGTACGTTAGGTGTGCAAATTAATTTCAAACCGGAAATTGTAAAAAAAAATGTTCTAAAAACCTTAGCCATCAAAGATAATGGAAACTTTGACATGAATTGAAACAAGTAGCTGCTGTTCCCGACTCTGATAACACTCAGATGTAGATCGTGATCCTGAGTATGGAGCTTCGCCTTACAACAACAACTTATGATGTAAGCATAAAGGGTTTTTTTTTTATTTTGTCCTTTTATTTTCTATTTTATCGAAAAATACGCATGCGCCAGTGTTACTGCTATTTCGTGTCAATCTTTCTTCACGAACGCATTGTTGCCGTACATTAATATCGCTTCGGATCAATGGATAGAACCCATTGCTTCACAGATACAGCAATGATCAACATTCTATAACGCATGTGAAATTTCATAATTTTACTGCTTAGACTTCTATCTTTTTCCCTTTCTCTCTCTCTCTCTCTCTCTCTCTCTCTCTCTCTCTCTCTCTCTCTCTCTCTCTCTCTCTCTCTCTCTCTCTCTTTCTTATCTCTCTCTTTCTCTCTTTTTTTCCACAGTCGCAATACTTTCTTTCTTAGTTTAATTGATTGTCCCCTGCTCCATAATTTTCTTCGATTCCAACGCGAAGAAGAAATCTTCAGCAAACGGTATAATTTGTTCGACAGTGCAAGTCGTATCCAAATGCTAAAGCAATTTTCCAGGCACTTCTGTTTGTAGCTAGGCGTATAGATTTTGCTTGAAACTCTCTCCTCGCTAAGATGTCTGGTGAGCGGCGGTATTGACAACAGAACGGTTGTTCTAACAGCGACGAGTCTTTTGTTTCTACCTCATCATTTCCTCAAGAGAACATCCGATGTGTGGAGAACATTCAGACCATATAGACTATTTGTTCTTTCTGTAAGCTATGACCCATTTCGCCAACGTGATATCTACATGTATAAGTATTAGATACAGACCAGTCAACTTTCTCCAGACGTGTTTGAAACGCCAGAAACAGTTTGGACGATATTTGATTTCAGAGACATAATAGCGCTCAGCCTCACTCACTGACACTACCATGGTGTGACCTTGTGAGTTGTGAGTTTATGTTGGCCACTTCTCCAGGTGAGGACAAATCTGGTCTTGTTTGCATCAGAGTGTCAGTCCAGTGACAGAGAAAGGACGCCGCTCTAGGGAAATGATTTTCAAAAGGTAAGGGTGTGTCAACGGGTGAAATAATGCGTGACCTTTTACTACAAGGTCAATATTTTTGCGGGAGTGATCAGAACTTCCGCTTGATTTTCGACTATGGTCCGAGTTTAAACTGGAAGCAGAGATGAATTGAAAGTTACTCGATATAGCTCACACATTACAAAATATTCTAGTTGAAAGTTACTCGATATAGCTCACACATTGCAAAATATTCTAGTTGAAAGTTACTCGATATAGCTCACACATTGCAAAATATTCTAGTTCTTTGGGTGTGGATTTTTTTCTTATGGTTAAGAATATCAAACAAGCATTGGTAGTACTCACGCATATCTCCAAATCTAACAATCAACTATATATATATATATATATATATATATATATATATATATATATATATATATATATATATAAGTATATGTCCATCTTCCTTTTTATAATTATCTACTGGTTTATCGAACTATTCGTACTTTGACTAATCTGTCTGTACTGATATATGCATTTTTCTGTCTTTTAGGAAGATTATAGATATAAATATATAAACTAGAGATAATCTATAACCTTCTTAGACATAAGTATATAAACTAGAGATAATCTATAACATTCTAAGACATAAGTATATAAACTAGAGATAATCTATAACATTCTAAGACATAGGGATATAAACTAGATGTAATCTGTAACATTCTTAGACATAAGTATATAAACTAGCGTGAATGTATAACATTCATAGACTTAAGTATATAAACTATAATGTATAACAGTCATAGACATAAGCATGATTATGAACTAAACATAATCTGTAACCTTTATGACCGAAAAAAATACCTTTTGAAGTGATGAATTTTATAGCCATAAATTCAAAGAAGCAAGTAATATTGATAACATCAAGTCATCATAAAGAAATCCAAAGCTCAAAACAACGCGAAGGCTTTAAAATTTACATCCATCACAATCAGCGCGGCGAGCAGATCAATGGTGAAGATCGAGACCATTTTGTTTTTCCTTCATCAGTGAAAAAATGTGTAATTAAAGTATCACAAAGTAGTTTACTTCCATCAGTAAAGCTTCCTTTTGTATCGTACTAGTAACTTACCTATGACACGTGTGACTGAATCAAAACGTCTTCAAGGTGAGTGCCAGTGTCGCTAGATATTGAATACATGTCTATAGGAATCAATTACAACTCTTAGCTTATCTCTTTTTGATGTGCAAGGAGATAGAAACAGTTTTAGATACAAAAGTCACAATTGTAAATATCGTATGCTTTCTGTTTACATTAATTTATAAAAAGGCAAACAACATAGATATCAGAAAAATATAAAAGAATATCTAAAATGCTTTAACATTCTTCTTCTTTATACTATTACATAATTTTGTTTTCCTCACAGAGTCAGTGAGAAACAGATTGACAAGTTCGATTAAAAATTTAAAATATAAGATAGATATGTCAAATAAATAATGAAGCAGATAAAAAATCAAATCAATGAATTTATAAATAAATACATTAATAAATAGATGACTAGTCAAGAAGATAGTTGTAAAGATGGATAGGTAGATTGATAGAGGTAAAAAGAATTAGAGCTATTAAAAAAAAAACGATTGGATAAAATTACTATGTGAATCGTAAATCGGAAAATAAAAGAATGAATAGTCATGGATTGTCCAACAGATGAGAGATAGGACGTAGGTATATCATTAATAAATGAACCAATAGCTAGAGAGATAAATAGATTGCAGGAAGTTGGGATAAATACCTTGATGGATAGAAAAATAGGTTAGGAGGTCGGTATATACATAGACCGATAGAAAGACATGCAGGGAGAAAGATTACAAGGAGGGTTTAAATCAATAGGTAACCAGAGATTATGACGCAGAGAGAGAGAGAGAGAGAGAGAGAGAGATCAAGCTGTCTGTAGTACCGGTATTTGGGTAAGAGCACCAGTATAGTACCATTCTTAAGAAGGAAATCACCGCCGCAGTCAGTGTAACGATCGATGTTGCCTGTTCCTGAGTGACATATAAACCTACACAAAGAGAGAGCATTCAGCTCAGATCGGAGAAACAAAAGCTTCCGCCCAAGAGAACCTCAGCACACCCGGTAAAAGTAGTGAACTTAGGAGAGTTACATTACTCTACTCTCACATTTGAACCATGGAGAAATTATAGAAATACAATGGCTTTTAAGGCGGAACTCCTGCTGTTTAGGACCTAAAATAGCTTTTTCTCTCTTTCTTCTTCTCTCTTTTTTCTATTTTTTAACTACTTTTATCTAGTTTGTCTCTCTCTTTCTCTCTTTTTATCTCTCTCTTTTTATCTCTCTCTTTCTCTCTTTTTATCTCTCTCTCTTTCTCTCTTTTTATCTCTCTCTGCCTCTCTCTCTATTTCTATCTCTATCTATTTCTGCCACTTATTTATTCACTCTTTTCTTGCCCTCCTTGTTTCTGCCTCTTTCAACTCGCCCACCCCCATTCGCCCTCCAACTTTTTCTTCTTTCCTTTTCTCTCTCTCTCTCTCTCTCTCTGTCTCTCTCTCTCTCTCTCTCTCTCTCTCTCTCTCTCTCTCTCTCTCTCTCTCTCTCTCTCTCTCTCTCTCTCTTTCTTGCATAAACAAATGTACCTCCGGTCTCTTTTTCCCCTGTCTCAGTGCCCTCCGTTTCTTTGATTTTATTTTTCCTTGCCTATCTCCATTTCCTCTTTCTTCCTCTCCCTATGTCTTTATCACTAGAAAAGTATTACAATCTTCTCAGCTATTCACCATCACCTTCTTTGCCCATGTTCTTTTCCTTTTTTCTTTATCTCGATATCTTCATTCATTTAATTTTAATTTCATTGAATCGCTTTCCTTCTCAGTTGCCCTTTACTCTCTCTCTCCCTCTCTCTCTCTCTCTCTCTCTCTCTCTCTCTCTCTCTCTCTCTCTCTCTCTCTCTCTCTCTCTCTCTCTCTCTCTCTCTCTCTCTCTCTCTCTCTCTCTCTCTCTCTATCTATCTATCTATCTATCTATCTCTCTCTCTTTCTCTCTCTCCTTTTTTTTCTTTCTCTCTCTCACTTATTTTCTCTCGCTCCCTCTCACTTTCTCTCACTCCCCCTCATTCTAGCCCATCTCCGATCCCGCAGTAAAATGTGAAAGAAAGTGAGTTGAGCAAGGGAAAAATCCTAGGTGTGGGCCAATGTTAATTGTTTTGCCTCAATCGATAGTTCCATTCAAAGGTAACATATTATCGGCCAAGTATGTTGCTCCGTCGTGATTGCTTCACAGATACAATACCGGATCTCTCTAAGTCTGATGTTACACTAAACAATACCCCGTCATGCACAAACCCCTCCCACCATCTACGGTGACGGTTTCACGGGTTGAGCAGACATGAGAAACCAAGCATCGCTGAAACTATCTGCTCCAGATCTCGCCACCTCGGAGAGAGCAGTCTCCCATCCTATTCTGTGAGTTGGGAGGATGAAGTTGTTCTGTACTTGCAGTCTCCCATCCTATTCTATGAGTTGGGAGGATGAAGTTGTTCTGTACTTGCAGTCTCCCATCCTATTCTGTGAGTTGGGAGGATGAAGTTGTTCTGTACTTGCAGTCTCCCATCCTATTCTGTGAGTTGGGAGGATGAAGTTGTTCTGTACTTGCAGTCTCCCATCCTATTCTGTGAGTTGGGAGGATGAAGTTGTTCTGTACTTGCAGTCTCCCATCCTATTCTATGAGTTGGGAGGATGAAGTTGTTCTGTACTTGCAGTCTCCCATCCTATTCTATGAGTTGGGAGGATGAAGTTGTTCTGTACTTGCAGTCTCCCATCCTATTCTGTGAGTTGGGAGGATGAAGTTGTTCTGTACTTGCAGTCTCCCATCCTATTCTGTGAGTTGGGAGGATGAAGTTGTTCTGTACTTGCAGTCTCCCATCCTATTCTGTGAGTTGGGAGGATGAAGTTGTTCTGTACTTGCAGTCTCCCATCCTATTCTGTGAGTTGGGAGGATGAAGTTGTTCTGTACTTGCAGTCTCCCATCCTATTCTGTGAGTTGGGAGGATGAAGTTGTTCTGTACTTGCAGTCTCCCATCCTATTCTGTGAGTTGGGAGGATGAAGTTGTTCTGTACTTGCAGTCTCCCATCCTATTCTGTGAGTTGGGAGGATGAAGTTGTTCTGTACTTGCAGTCTCCCATCCTATTCTGTGAGTTGGGAGGATGAAGTTGTTCTGTACTTGCAGTCTCCCATCCTATTCTGTGAGTTGGGAGGATGAAGTTGTTCTGTACTTGCAGTCTCCCATCCTATTCTATGAGTTGGGAGGATGAAGTTGTTCTGTACTTGCAGTCTCCCATCCTATTCTGTGAGTTGGGAGGATGAAGTTGTTCTGTACTTGCAGTCTCCCATCCTATTCTATGAGTTGGGAGGATGAAGTTGTTCTGTACTTGCAGTCTCCCATCCTATTCTATGAGTTGGGAGGATGAAGTTGTTCTGTACTTGCAGTCTCCCATCCTATTCTATGAGTTGGGAGGATGAAGTTGTTCTGTACTTGCAGTCTCCCATCCTATTCTGTGAGTTGGGAGGATGAAGTTGTTCTGTACTTGCAGTCTCCCATCCTATTCTGTGAGTTGGGAGGATGAAGTTGTTCTGTACTTGCAGTCTCCCATCCTATTCTGTGAGTTGGGAGGATGAAGTTGTTCTGTACTTGCAGTCTCCCATCCTATTCTGTGAGTTGGGAGGATGAAGTTGTTCTGTACTTGCAGTCTCCCATCCTATTCTATGAGTTGGGAGGATGAAGTTGTTCTGTACTTGCAGTCTCCCATCCTATTCTATGAGTTGGGAGGATGAAGTTGTTCTGTACTTGCAGTCTCCCATCCTATTCTGTGAGTTGGGAGGATGAAGTTGTTCTGTACTTGCAGTCTCCCATCCTATTCTGTGAGTTGGGAGGATGAAGTTGTTCTGTACTTGCAGTCTCCCATCCTATTCTGTGAGTTGGGAGGATGAAGTTGTTCTGTACTTGCAGTCTCCCATCCTATTCTGTGAGTTGGGAGGATGAAGTTGTTCTGTACTTGCAGTCTCCCATCCTATTCTATGAGTTGGGAGGATGAAGTTGTTCTGTACTTGCAGTCTCCCATCCTATTCTATGAGTTGGGAGGATGAAGTTGTTCTGTACTTGCAGTCTCCCATCCTATTCTGTGAGTTGGGAGGATGAAGTTGTTCTGTACTTGCAGTCTCCCATCCTATTCTGTGAGTTGGGAGGATGAAGTTGTTCTGTACTTGCAGTCTCCCATCCTATTCTGTGAGTTGGGAGGATGAAGTTGTTCTGTACTTGCAGTCTCCCATCCTATTCTGTGAGTTGGGAGGATGAAGTTGTTCTGTACTTGCAGTCTCCCATCCTATTCTGTGAGTTGGGAGGATGAAGTTGTTCTGTACTTGCAGTCTCCCATCCTATTCTGTGAGTTGGGAGGATGAAGTTGTTCTGTACTTGCAGTCTCCCATCCTATTCTGTGAGTTGGGAGGATGAAGTTGTTCTGTACTTGCAGTCTCCCATCCTATTCTGTGAGTTGGGAGGATGAAGTTGTTCTGTACTTGCAGTCTCCCATCCTATTCTGTGAGTTGGGAGGATGAAGTTGTTCTGTACTTGCAGTCTCCCATCCTATTCTATGAGTTGGGAGGATGAAGTTGTTCTGTACTTGCAGTCTCCCATCCTATTCTATGAGTTGGGAGGATGAAGTTGTTCTGTACTTGCAGTCTCCCATCCTATTCTGTGAGTTGGGAGGATGAAGTTGTTCTGTACTTGCAGTCTCCCATCCTATTCTGTGAGTTGGGAGGATGAAGTTGTTCTGTACTTGCAGTCTCCCATCCTATTCTGTGAGTTGGGAGGATGAAGTTGTTCTGTACTTGCAGTCTCCCATCCTATTCTGTGAGTTGGGAGGATGAAGTTGTTCTGTACTTGCAGTCTCCCATCCTATTCTGTGAGTTGGGAGGATGAAGTTGTTCTGTACTTGCAGTCTCCCATCCTATTCTGTGAGTTGGGAGGATGAAGTTGTTCTGTACTTGCAGTCTCCCATCCTATTCTGTGAGTTGGGAGGATGAAGTTGTTCTGTACTTGCAGTCTCCCATCCTATTCTATGAGTTGGGAGGATGAAGTTGTTCTGTACTTGCAGTCTCCCATCCTATTCTGTGAGTTGGGAGGATGAAGTTGTTCTGTACTTGCAGTCTCCCATCCTATTCTGTGAGTTGGGAGGATGAAGTTGTTCTGTACTTGCAGTCTCCCATCCTATTCTGTGAGTTGGGAGGATGAAGTTGTTCTGTACTTGCAGTCTCCCATCCTATTCTGTGAGTTGGGAGGATGAAGTTGTTCTGTACTTGCAGTCTCCCATCCTATTCTGTGAGTTGGGAGGATGAAGTTGTTCTGTACTTGCAGTCTCCCATCCTATTCTGTGAGTTGGGAGGATGAAGTTGTTCTGTACTTGCAGTCTCCCATCCTATTCTGTGAGTTGGGAGGATGAAGTTGTTCTGTACTTGCAGTCTCCCATCCTATTCTGTGAGTTGGGAGGATGAAGTTGTTCTGTACTTGCAGTCTCCCATCCTATTCTGTGAGTTGGGAGGATGAAGTTGTTCTGTACTTGCAGTCTCCCATCCTATTCTGTGAGTTGGGAGGATGAAGTTGTTCTGTACTTGCAGTCTCCCATCCTATTCTGTGAGTTGGGAGGATGAAGTTGTTCTGTACTTGCAGTCTCCCATCCTATTCTGTGAGTTGGGAGGATGAAGTTGTTCTGTACTTGCAGTCTCCCATCCTATTCTGTGAGTTGGGAGGATGAAGTTGTTCTGTACTTGCAGTCTCCCATCCTATTCTGTGAGTTGGGAGGATGAAGTTGTTCTGTACTTGCAGTCTCCCATCCTATTCTGTGAGTTGGGAGGATGAAGTTGTTCTGTACTTGCAGTCTCCCATCCTATTCTGTGAGTTGGGAGGATGAAGTTGTTCTGTACTTGCAGTCTCCCATCCTATTCTGTGAGTTGGGAGGATGAAGTTGTTCTGTACTTGCAGTCTCCCATCCTATTCTGTGAGTTGGGAGGATGAAGTTGTTCTGTACTTGCAGTCTCCCATCCTATTCTGTGAGTTGGGAGGATGAAGTTGTTCTGTACTTGCAGTCTCCCATCCTATTCTGTGAGTTGGGAGGATGAAGTTGTTCTGTACTTGCAGTCTCCCATCCTATTCTGTGAGTTGGGAGGATGAAGTTGTTCTGTACTTGCAGTCTCCCATCCTATTCTGTGAGTTGGGAGGATGAAGTTGTTCTGTACTTGCAGTCTCCCATCCTATTCTGTGAGTTGGGAGGATGAAGTTGTTCTGTACTTGCAGTCTCCCATCCTATTCTGTGAGTTGGGAGGATGAAGTTGTTCTGTACTTGCAGTCTCCCATCCTATTCTGTGAGTTGGGAGGATGAAGTTGTTCTGTACTTGCAGTCTCCCATCCTATTCTGTGAGTTGGGAGGATGAAGTTGTTCTGTACTTGCAGTCTCCCATCCTATTCTGTGAGTTGGGAGGATGAAGTTGTTCTGTACTTGCAGTCTCCCATCCTATTCTGTGAGTTGGGAGGATGAAGTTGTTCTGTACTTGCAGTCTCCCATCCTATTCTATGAGTTGGGAGGATGAAGTTGTTCTGTACTTGCAGTCTCCCATCCTATTCTATGAGTTGGGAGGATGAAGTTGTTCTTGTACTTGCAGTCTCCCATCCTATTCTATGAGTTGGGAGGATGAAGTTGTTCTGTACTTGCAGTCTCCCATCCTATTCTGTGAGTTGGGAGGATGAAGTTGTTCTGTACTTGCAGTCTCCCATCCTATTCTGTGAGTTGGGAGGATGAAGTTGTTCTGTACTTGCAGTCTCCCATCCTATTCTGTGAGTTGGGAGGATGAAGTTGTTCTGTACTTGCAGTCTCCCATCCTATTCTGTGAGTTGGGAGGATGAAGTTGTTCTGTACTTGCAGTCTCCCATCCTATTCTGTGAGTTGGGAGGATGAAGTTGTTCTGTACTTGCAGTCTCCCATCCTATTCTGTGAGTTGGGAGGATGAAGTTGTTCTGTACTTGCAGTCTCCCATCCTATTCTGTGAGTTGGGAGGATGAAGTTGTTCTGTACTTGCAGTCTCCCATCCTATTCTATGAGTTGGGAGGATGAAGTTGTTCTGTACTTGCAGTCTCCCATCCTATTCTATGAGTTGGGAGGATGAAGTTGTTCTGTACTTGCAGTCTCCCATCCTATTCTATGAGTTGGGAGGATGAAGTTGTTCTGTACTTGCAGTCTCCCATCCTATTCTGTGAGTTGGGAGGATGAAGTTGTTCTGTACTTGCAGTCTCCCATCCTATTCTATGAGTTGGGAGGATGAAGTTGTTCTGTACTTGCAGTCTCCCATCCTATTCTGTGAGTTGGGAGGATGAAGTTGTTCTGTACTTGCAGTCTCCCATCCTATTCTGTGAGTTGGGAGGATGAAGTTGTTCTGTACTTGCAGTCTCCCATCCTATTCTGTGAGTTGGGAGGATGAAGTTGTTCTGTACTTGCAGTCTCCCATCCTATTCTGTGAGTTGGGAGGATGAAGTTGTTCTGTACTTGCAGTCTCCCATCCTATTCTGTGAGTTGGGAGGATGAAGTTGTTCTGTACTTGCAGTCTCCCATCCTATTCTATGAGTTGGGAGGATGAAGTTGTTCTGTACTTGCAGTCTCCCATCCTATTCTATGAGTTGGGAGGATGAAGTTGTTCTGTACTTGCAGTCTCCCATCCTATTCTGTGAGTTGGGAGGATGAAGTTGTTCTGTACTTGCAGTCTCCCATCCTATTCTATGAGTTGGGAGGATGAAGTTGTTCTGTACTTGCGACCAAGGGCAGGTTCGACCCAACCGTTTAGTCATGCATGCATTTGTCCGGCAACGAACCACCTGTAAAACTCAGCGTCGTTCGAAGCCTCCACAATAGGTTGAGAGGGTTCACTTGAGAGACGCGCAGGTATACTTGAAATGCGAAATAAACAAATGTTTCCGTCTTGTTATCTTATATCAAGTGTCCTGCTCTCCAGCGTAGGCGATCCTGACTTCTACGCAGCTCTGTCTCTTATCGCCTTTCGTTCATCTGTCACTCGTCCCACAATTAGCCACATCCAATATCTTTTCTCGCTGTTTTCTCCTGGTGCTTTTTTTCTTCGATCCTTCAAGTTGCTACAGGATATTCTAGATTCTCTCTTCTTATCACATGACCAAATAAGATTGCCTGGCGTTCACATATCCTATTTATGAGTGATCCTTTTGTGTCAGACTTGTAACACTGTTTCGCATGATTTCTTTGCAATCCATGAGATTCTTAGCATTCTCTGCAGGAACCGCATTTTGCAAATGTTTTGACATTTTCAAAAGCTCGAATCCATACATCTGAAGAGGTAAAATAAACACACAGAGTTCTTCCTTGAAACCAAATCTTCTCCTATCTTGAGCATCGTGTAACCAAATCTTCTCCTATCTTGAGCATCGTGTAACCAAATCTTCTCCTATCTTGAGCATCTTGTAATCAAATCTTCTCCTATCTTGAGCATCGTGTAACCAAATCTTCTCCTATCTTGAGCATCGTGTAACCAAATCTTCTCCTATCTTGACATCGTGTAACCAAATCTTCTCCTATCTTGAGCATCGTGTAATCAAATCTTCTCCTATCTTGAGCATCGTGTAACCAAATCTTCTCCTATCTTGAGCATCGTGTAATCAAATCTTCTCCTATCTTGAGCATCGTGTAACCAAATCTTCTTCTATCTGGAGCATCGTGTAATCAAATCTTCTTCTATCTTGAGCATCGTGTAACCAAATCTTCTTCTATCTGGAGCATCTTGTAATCAAATCTTCTCCTATCTTGAGCATCGTGTAACCAAATCTTCTCCTATCTTGAGCATCGTGTAACCAAATCTTCTCCTATCTTGAGCATCGTGTAACCAAATCTTCTTCTATCTGGAGCATCGTGTAACCAAATCTTTTCCTATTTCGAGCATTTTTTACCCAAATCTTCTACTATCTTGAGCATCTTGTAATCAAATCTTCTTCTATCTGGAGCATCATCCTTGTAACCAAATCTTCTCCTATCTTGAGCATCGTGTAACCAAATCTTTTCCTATTTCGGGCATTTTTTTACCCAAATCTTCTTCTATCTTGAGCATCTTGTAATCAAATCTTCTTCTATCTGGAGCATCATTCTTGAAACCAAATCTTCTCCTATCTTGAGCATCGTGTAACCAAATCTTTTTCCTATTTCGAGCATTTTTTACCCAAATCTTCTACTATCTTGAGCATCTTGTAACCAAATCTTCTAGTATCTTGAGTTTCGGGTAACCAAATCTTTTTCTATCTTGAACATCATGTAACTAAATCTGCACTTACCTTGAGCATCATGTAAGCAAATCTGCTCCTATCATGAGTTTGTGTAACCAAATCTTTTTTCTTACTATTTTACCAGACGAACGCTGGAGTGTTGTGTCCGCCTTAGCTCGAACCGCGTCGTCTTCATCGCCGCGGCTCTCTTGTTTGTCTCCTGCTTCTCCGCCATGAATGTTCTTCGTGACCGCCTCTCTCCTCCCTCAGAAAAACCATCAGTGTTCAGAGAGGCTATGAGGAACGTGACAAAAGCAGCCCGGTTGGACACAGCGTCAGGAAGCAGCCACATGTCCGCTACCCAACATCCTAGATTGCTATTACGTTATGTCAAAGAGAAGCCATTTCCACACAACAAATCTGCGAGCCATCTCAGTGGAGAGAAGTACATATCAGATCTCGCCTCCATTCTGGCCAGATTCCATTCTCGGGTTGCCGTCCGTGCACGGCGAGTGGTGAACGCTCACAGCTTCAACTACATCAACAACGTTCCAGACGCATGCACTGGCAAAACGGTCGAAACTTTGCTGGGAGTTCCATCAAGAGTAGACAGGTGAGATGATTGTGGAGGTAGGCCTACCATTTAGAATAGACAAGTGGAAAAAAATGGTGGGAAACCAACTAGTATAGACAAGTGAGTATATCATAGGCAGGAAGTCCATCTAGTATAGACAGGTGAGACATATCATAGGCAGGAAGTCCATCTAGTATAGACAGGTGAGACATATCATAGGCAGGAAGTCCATCTAGTATAGACAGGTGAGACATATCATAGGCAGGAAGTCCATCTAGTGTAGAAAAGTGAGACATATCATAGGCAGGAAGTCCATCTAGTATAGACAGGTGAGACATATCATAGGCAGGAAGACCATCTAGTGTAGACAACTGAGACATATCATAGGCAGGAAGTCCATCTAGTATAGACAGGTGAGATATATCATAGGCAGGAAGTCCATCTAGTATAGAAAGGTGAGACAAATTATAGGTCGAAGTCCACTTAGTATAGACCGGCAAGACATCATTAATGGGAGTCCTTTTTAGAACAGACAGATAAGGCATATGATAATGGGAGTGCTATTTGGAATAGACAATTGAGACAGATCATGGTGGGAAATCAACCCAGAATAGATAAGTAAGACAAATCATGGTGGGAAATAAATTCAGAATGGATAGGTAAGACAGATCATGGTGGGAAATCAACCCAGAATAGATAGGTAAGACAGATCATGGTGGGAAATCAATTCAGAATGGATAGGTAAGACAAATCATGATGGGAAATCAATCCAGAATAGACAGGTAAGACATATGATGGTGGAAAATCAATCCAGAATCGATAGGTAAGACAGATCATGGTGGGAAATCAATCCAGAATGGATATGTAAGACAGATCATATTGGGGAATCAATCACGAATAGATAGGTAAGATAAATCATATTGGGAAATCAATCATGAATAGATAGGTAAGACAGATAATGTTAGGAAATAGATCTAGAATATACAGGTGAGACATATGATGGTGGAAATCAACCCAGAATAGATAGGTAAGACAGATAATGGTGGGAAATCCATCTAGAATATACAGGTGAGACATATGATGGTGGAAAATCAACCCAGAATAGATTGGTAAGACAGATTATATTGGGAAATCAATCATGAATAGATAGGTAAGATAGATAACGGTGGGAAATCCATCTTGAATATACAGGTGAGACAAATGATGGTGTCAGAACGCCAAAGTGGGGGTACCGGCTGAAACATGTAGGTGTGTATATTTGTGGTATTGTCTAGACCAGACAGGAGTGAAAGCTTGCCCTGTTTAGGGAAAATATTACTGACTAAATAATTTCACTGAACCACTTTGAATTTCGATAATCTTTTGAGAGTTGATAAATCCGATTAACTGCTGAATGGCAGGATACAAAGTATAAATTGTATATGACTGAGACAGTCTCCTTCTCACCTCCCCAATCAGGAATCTTTATTTGCTCCTCTCGCTTGTTTTGTGTCTGTCTAGAATTCTGAATTATATATATATATATATATATATATATATATATATATATATATATATATAGATAGATATATATATATATAGACAGATATATATATATATATATATAGACAGATAGCTGGAAACCCTTTAAAGCTACCATAACCCATTATCTATAGCCTCTTCATTTTCCCTCAACCTCTTCGTATCTCTGACTAGTTTTACACAGCGTCAGGCCATCCGAGAGACATGGGGTCAATTTTCAACGGTTGACACCAACAAGGTGGTCTTGCTCTTCTTCTTGGGAAGCACCAGAGATAAAAACATCCAGGAGAAAGTGGCAGTAGAAGCCCAGAAACACGGTGACATAGTCCAGGAGACTTTCATTGACTCTTACAGGAACCTCAGCCTAAAATCTGTAGCCTTGGTCAGGTGGGTAAGCCTCTATTGTCCAGATTCGACGTTCGTGCTCAAGGCAGATGATGATATGTACATTAACGTCCCCCGGCTTCTGTCTAGGCTCAGAGCCCAGTTTGATAAGGGACCGCTGTTCATGATGGGCACGTTACATCTCAACTCACGACCGTTCCGCACAAAAGGACACAAGTGGTTTATGCCACCGAGCGAATATCGTCAGAAGTTATACCCGAACTATCTCTCAGGCACTGCCTACGCTATGACGACAACTGCAGCACTGCGGCTGTATGTGGAGTCCTTCTATGTGCGTCCCCTGTTCCTGGAAGACGTGTATCTCACGGGAATCCTCGCCGACAAAGCTTCCGTACCAAGGATATCTGATATGGAGTTCTCAGCCCAGAAAATTGAACCCACGGGTTGTAAATTCAAAACTCATATAAGCGGGCACCACAACACTCCAGAAGAAATCCGCAAGATCCATGCTGAGCTGTTTGATCCCGATCTTAGATGTAAAAAGTGAAGATTAAGAGACTAGCATGTTATTTATTTATAACTTAATGTTGACCCAAAAAATAAATTTATGGAGCTTTCTTGATCCAAATATTGGTTGCACATTAAGTGTTAAAAAACTTCCGTCATGTAGAGACATTGCTTACCTTATTCCTTCAAATCTGTTTTAAAAAATCTCGACATGGCGAAACGATACACGCCATGAGTCACATAATGTAGCTTTGATGTCCTACCACCTTATTGTGAGCACAAACACGACTAAATTTCGAATGGCATGGCTTTCATTTTTGTTATAATTAAGCACATTATTCACAAATATTTTTATCTTATTTTTTCCCAATATATTTAAGATGAATTAAGCTATTAAGGTATTAAAACAGTTCTACTTTGTAACCTGGCGCAGTGCACAAAAAATCACCGACGATAATTTTTTTCACGAGTTTTTTTTCTGTTTATAGCAATAAATATTCCGTTATTGTGATATATCAGGTCCGTTTAAAATATTCCGCTTAATGCTAAATCACATAATTTTGTTCTTTGTATTCTTATATCTGTAATTATGATCGCTTATTAGTTTTCAATATATTTCAACCGTCATGAACTTTCAATATTGATGACATTCTACATGATGTACACGACAAGCCTTAAAATGATGCTGATTACTTTTGAGATCTTAAAAACCGGGAGTATACCTGATAGAATATCAAAACATCTAAATTCAGTAGATATCAACTTAACTTACAGACCATGTAAATATAATCGTAGGGAGAATATTTTAAGGGTATTTGCTCTGCGGATACATTTTTATCAGATTATTCAAGAATTATTTAATACTACGGTTTTTAATTAAAGTCAGAGCAAAAGTGATCAGATGAGCTTTGCAATTCCAAATGCATGAACACTCAGTGGGAGATTTTGATAACTCATGCCAAATTAAATCTAATGTGATTATATTATTATGATCCATGCAAAGTCCGTTTTAATGACAGATGCCTTATTCACGCAATGATTTACTAACAATATGTAAATACCTGATTGATTGACCAATGCAAAAATCATTTTCTCGCATATAACTAAATGGTTATGAAAAACCCGTGTGAGGTAAAATTATATCATGGGTTTTATATCTTATGCGGTGGCAGAAAAAATGATATGCATTCAATTTCATGCAATGTCAGATTGATTGCTGCATGTTTAAATCTACGCAGCGTACTGTATGAAGAATGTTGTGACACATGATGCTGGGTATAACCAATGGAAAACAAAAAGTATTGACCCATGCAATGACAGATTGAACGATGAATATTATAACTAATGCAGTTGAAAAAATTAAATTAATACGATGGCACATTGTATGATGATGTTATGATCCATGCAATGAGAGAGTGGAAGTTGGATAACCAATGCAAAAGATCATGTTTTGGGCAGTAGCGTGGAAGATTGAATGATGGATGCTTCAATCCGTGCATTGGCGAATGCTTTCATGAACATTTTTTGATACATTGGTGCGATAATCACCATGCCTTTCATTATACATTCAATGATAAATCAATGAATATATATATATATATATATATATATATATATGTGTGTGTGTGTGTGTGTGTGTGTCAAAACTAAATAAGCTGTGTTGACAGCAAAAATAAAGACTTGGAGCTGTAACTTGTCTTTGGTTGCAAGTAACTTTGTCTGAAGGTCTGTGAAGAACTGTTATCTGCGGTTGTAGCTCGCACCGATACAGAAGTGAGAGTGAGGGCGGGGGGCGGGGGGGGGGGGGGGGTGCTGGTGTCTTGAACAGGTTCTTCATGGACACATGCCAGGATTTTGTTTTATTCCAGGATTGAGTCTGGAGCCTGTTGAATGATTGAGCGTTTGAAAGTTATTATTGACATAAACACAGAATTTACAATGTCAATGAAAGCAAGAAGCTCTTGATTGATTTTTTAAATTGCTGATGATTTCTGATTCATTACTACGACTTGAAACTTTTTAGGCAGACAGTTATTAGACACGTTTATCCAGCAGCAGCTTGGAGTTTATGCTATAACCAAGCAATCGAGATACATGTATTAGAACCACAAAGCCCCAGGAATAGTCCTGAAGGGAACATCGATATCATGACCACACAGTCCAAAGTGGTTAGAAAGACATATAAACACCGCACAGTAAGGAAATATTTAAAAGATACATGTCCGAAGTGACCCATCATAGAGTCAATGGGAAACATTGCAAGTTTATAGATCGTCTCATCCAAACATAATTGGAAAAATAAATACCTTAAATAACGTTTAGAGAGGCAGACGATGATAAGAAACAAATATCCAAGAATGTTTCAAAGTGTATGGAAAGACAGATGATTATTCCACCAACAAATCCATTAATGGTTTGAAAGAAAGATAATACAATTGCATATAGTGCTAGAAAAGACAGAATGGAACATAAAATCCAAGAAAGGCTGAACTATAGATGCCAACACCGCATATTCAATTGTGATTCAATTGAGCAATATTAGAACAACATATTCAACAATGATTGGAAAGATAGGGACCCGAATCACACAGTCCATGACGTTGCAAAGCAGATAAATATTAGAACCACACATCTAGAAATGGTTGCAAAGAAAGTCAGATATCAGTACCACACATCCTAAAATGTTTAAAAAGATGAATATTATGATCAATACACTTTCCATTGTGGTTGTAAAGACAAAAATTGAAATTGCACATCCTACGATGTCTGGAAACATTGGTTTCAGAACCACACATTTCAATAACGTTTTGAAAGGCATATTTTAGAACTACACATCCAAGCATGGTGGAAAACATAGGTACTAGAACCATATTTTTCCTAAGTGCTTGGAAAGACAGGTTAAAAACTACACACCCAGGAGTGGTTGAAAAGGTAGGTATCAGAATCGCACATTCCCCAGTGTTTGGAAAGACAATAAAATAGACCCACATGTGAAAGATAATTGGAAAATAAATACCAGACCTGAAGGTTCCATATTGTTTAAAAAGACGGATAATTAATTGAAGCATAAATCCAAAATTAGTTGGAATGATAGATACCACAACCGCACATTCTTTAGTGATTGGAAAAATTGATGACGATTTAAATCACAAATCCGTTAAGTGATGGGTGTAAATAAAAAATAAGAAACGCACATTTCACAGTGATTGGCAAGAGAAATAAAACAAACCCACATCAAAATATGTCTGGAAAGACATATATCAGAACCACATATTCTATAGTGTTTGAAAGGATAAATATACTAGAGCTACACATACAAGAACGGTGGGAAAGATAAATACAAATACACACCATTCCATAAGGTTTGGACAGACAGATAACTACTAGAGCCACACATCCAGGAATGGTGGGGAAGATAAATACAAATACCCAATATTCTATAGGATTTGGCCAGACAGGTAATTACTACAGCCACACATCTGCGAATGGTGGTAAAGATAAATGCAAATACCCACCATTCCATAGGGTTTGCGCAGACAGATAACTACTACAGCCACACATCCGCGAATGGTGGTAAAGATAAATACAAATACCGACCATTCCATAGGGTTTGCGCAGACAGATAACTACTACAGCCACACATCGGCGGATGGTGGGGAAGATAAATACAAATACCCAACATTCCATAGGGTTTGGGCAGAAAGATAATTACTAGAGCCACACATCCAGGAATTATGGGAAAGATAAATATAAATACCCAATATTCTATATAGGATTTGGGCAGACAGGTAATTACTACAGCCACACATCCAAGAATTGTAGTAAAGATAAATACAAATACCCACCATTCCATAGTGTTTGTGCAGACAGATAATTACTAGAGCCACACATCCACAAATGGTGGGAAAGATAAATACAAATACCCACCATTCCATAGGGTTTGGGCAGACAGGTAATTACTAGAGCCACACATCCAGAAATGATGGGAAAGATAAATACAAATACCGACCATTCCATAGGGTTTGGGCAGAAAGATACATATCAGAATTTCACTGCTATAATGTTTGGAAGGACATTATATTATATTAGAACCACACATCCAAGAACGGGTACAGAGATAAATATCAGTGTATTGAAACCGTGGGAGCTACATAGCCCAGCCATTGACATCACAACACATCATAGATACATACCAGGCACAGACGGCTCAATCAGAGAAAGAGAGAGGGATTTATACCAAACACTGAACAAACACTCAAGAAAATAGCTGCTGTAGTCAAACAAATTCCACGGGGGAAGGGGTTATCAAACCCCTCTGAATGAAACAGATTATGTTTTATTCCTAAAGTGATTTTCGTGATAGAAACCGCATCATACACATAGGCAGCAGTACCAAGAGTCAACAAGGTTGTTTTAACAGTGGACATATTAACAGAACTGAAGCTAGGAAAGGCAGTGGGGATGGTATCTAAACATTGCGAAAGGAGCTATTGTTGGGATGAAAGATAAAACACCTGAATGAGGGTAGCCAAAGATCTCAGTAATCTAGCTCGCAACGTGAGGTTTCCGGTTGGGATGAAAGATAAAACACCTGAATGAGGGTAGCCAAAGATCTCAGTAATCTAGCTCGCAACGTGAGTTTTCCGGTTGGGATGAAAGATAAAACACCTGAATGAGGGTAGCCAAAGATCTCAGTAGTCTAGCTCGCAACGTGAGGTTTCCTGTTGGGATAAAAGATAAAACACCTGAATGAGGGTAGCCAAAGATCTCAGTAATCTAGCTCGCAACGTGAGGTTTTTTTGGGGGGTGGAGGGAAGGGATAACTCTAATTCCATTCGATTTAGTGCTGGCGAACTGCTCTTTCCGACCTTGTGATATAATTCAAGCATAGATATTGTCCTGAATGTGTTATTGTGCCATTCGCTGTGTGTCCTGCCGTAGGTGCCGAGCCGTCGTTCCTCTTGCCCTCCATCAACTCTTCCCTCTCCTCTCCGAACTGACAGTTTGGCCTAGAACTCCTTTCTATGCCATAAAGTCCTCCTGTGAGACTGTTGTTCTGTATAATGTCTAATTGAGAACCTGCCTAGACCTGTACAAAACAGTTTTTTACCATGGTTGACAGCAATTTTTTATGAAGGCACGTATAGTAATAAAAAGTGAAAGTATGATGCAAACGACAATGAAATGAGAGAATCAAAGAGCCGTGATAAAACAATTATAATTGAGGAGAAGGTGTAAAACATTAGAGTCGCCTTCCCGAAAGTCTAACGTTTTTTTTTCTCATAGATTGCATCGCTTTCACAATATAGCGGAAAAATTTTAGACAAATTTATTTGCATTTGGCGTGCGACTGGTGCTCATGAATAACACATAATACTTGTGATGTCGTTTAGAGAATCTCTTTACATTTACAAGCTGAAAGCCCCTTTCTCAGAAACGGATTCGACTCTGGTATTGATGTTCCGGGATGCGTGACGTGTGCGTATTAAATAGGCTTATAAATGGTCTTGATAGCTCTCCTTTTACACACTAAGATCGAAACATATTATTCCTCCAACTATTTGTACTCAGAATCTAGATCTCTATAATTTTAGCCACAGAATCTAAATCTATATCTAAAGGCCTTTTGAAATTCTAAGCTTAAAAATTAAAGCTAGACCTATCTAGATCTTAACCTTTTGATTTGAGTCTAGCTGCTGTAAATATCTAGGCTTGAGGTCCAGACTATGTAAAATGTAGATCTATTCCAAATGGTTTTAGAACTGCCACTGCTTATGTTATAGATCTACTTTCAGTTTTATTCCTGTCGTCTCTATCCAGAAGTAGTTCGCACATTCGCCTTTTTTTCTTTTAGGAAAACAGTAATCACATTTTTGCTTTTTAATTTTTTAAAACATTAGTTTGGTCAAAAGGAATATTACCCTTCCAATCTTTAGGGCAATTCACAATTCTATACCAAATTTGGCGTACCGTAGTTGGTCTCGAAATGCTCTGTCAGATGGTTCTCATTTTTCACCTTGCTCCATTATAACTAGCTGATTATGATCATCGATTTTCTTGACATTGGAATAATTTAAAAAGAACCTTTTCATGTAAATCGTTGAAAGAACATTGTGGATCGGCAGTTACAATATGAGAGTTGTAAAGTGAGATGTGAATTTTCTTGTAGTAGCTAGTATTATAGAAGAGTTAATGTGTATTTTGTAGTATTTATCCAACTAATAAGAAACACAGTTTGAACCTTTGGGTTTTCTGGTTTTATTAAATTATTAAAGTATCATCCGACTGTGTCGAGATATAAGTCTGAACTGAGAAAGTAAGCTCTTGGTCTCCTCAACGCCTCTGTGTTGAGCTCTATTCACAACCTCGGATGTATACATTTGTCACGGGTTAGTCTTTATCATTGTCCAAGATTTAATAGTCCAAACGCCACACAGGCCCCCCCAAAGACTGACACCGGAAGAGTCACTGGTATCGCATAGGCGCGGTCGAATAGTGCGACATGTACGCGAAGACGTCTGAACAGCAGGGCTCGACATAGCTTGCTGATGCTTAGAGGCGGTGCTTGAGTCTGATGGATGACTGCGTGAGGGATGACTCTGTTTGGCTGGAGGGCGACCACTTGGAGGAGGTTTAGCCAGTATGACCGGTTGAAATGAATCGAAAAACGCTGGCTTGATGCGATCGACTGAGTTCGTTCAGCGCGACCGCCAATGTCTGTGAGGAAAGTTTTGTCCCCTGGAGTCAGAACTGCGTAAGGCCAGGACCCGAATAAGGCCTCTGTAACGGCCCTTTAGTGCCATCTTGTCGGACGTACACATGTTTTGCGGCTAACAAAGATGGTGACAGGTAGGGTCTAGCAGAAGTGTGATGGGAGGCCGGACGAGGTGCATAAAGCGGGATATTTAGAATTTAGCGGGAAATTCAGCAGTAAGTCATGCATAGATTTTGCAGATTTAGGTGGAACTAGTTCACCTGGGATTGTCAAAGGCTCACCGTAAACAAGCTCTGCTGAGGAATAAACTAAGTCTTCCTTTGGTGTGGTTCTGAGCCCGAGAAGTACCCAAGGTAGTTCTTCTACCCAATTTGGACCGGTGAGACGGGCTTTTAGAGCCACACCAAAAGAAGATTTAGGTTATTCCTCAGCAGAGCTTGTTTACGGTGAGCCTTTATCCAATTAATAAGAAACACAGTTTGAACCTTTGGGGTTTCTGGTTTTATTAAATCATTAAAGTATCATCCGACTGTGTCGAGATATGTCTGAACTGTGACCCGCGATCTGAAGAAATATCTCCAGGGACACCGAAACGAGCAATCCAGCCAGTAATGAGAGCATGCACACACTCGGGTGTTGTAATGCCTCGTAGTGGAATAGCTTCTGGCCAGCGTGTGTTGCGGTCGAAAATTGTCAGGAGATATGTGAAGCCAGAAGAAAAAGGTAGAGGTCCAACAATATCAATATTTATGTGTGAGAATCTTTTCTGCGGTACAGAGAAATGTTCTAGTGGAGCTTTTGTGTGGTTTTGTATTTTCGAACTTTGACAGTGATGATATTCTTCCACCCATCTACTGACCTGCTTCCGCATCCCGTGCCAAACAAATTTGTCTGAGACCATTTTGACGGTGGTTTTGACTCCTGGATGTGAGAGATTGTGAACAACGTCGAACACTGTGCGTCTGAAATCAGGAGGTACAATCGGACGTCGACGGCCTGTTGAAACGTCACACACAAGCTCTGGTCCTTGCTCGTTCAATCTTGTATTGGTAATCTCTAGGCAAGTGAAGGCTGTCTTGTAAGCTTGTACGTCAATACTAGCAGCTTGGGCTCTAGCCATTGCTATGTCATCTATGCCCAAGGAAACTGCTTTGGTTGATCTGGAACAAGAAGTCATGGATACGGGGAATGGGGTACCGATCTGGCGCGGTGACATCGTTTAATTTTCTGTAGTCGCCGCATGGGCGCCAGCCACCGTTTGATTTGGATACATATGGAGAGTAGATGCCCACGGGCTGCTTGATTTCCTAATAATGCCCATCTTTTCCATCTCAGAAAACTCCTTTTTGGCTATTGCTAGCCTGTCTGGAGCAAGGCGACGAGCTCGGGCGAAGACAGGACGGTGTTTAGTTGGGATGAAGTGGTGTACACCATGTTTAACCTCCGCAGTTGAAAATGTTGGTTTCAGCAGATCCGGGAATTCCTTTAGGAGCTTTCAGAACTTATTACTTGAAGGCTCGACAAGCGCAAGGTTGGTTGGCGTCACTGTACTGACATAGCAGGGAATGCCTGAAAATGTGTCTGCTTCTATCAAGCAACGGTTCCTCATGTCGACAAGCAAGTTGTGTGTTCGTAAAAAATCAGCGCCAAGGAGCGGGCGGCGGACATCTGCTGCGATGAGCCGAGCTTGGAAATTGCGTTGACCAAAACGAAGACAAACGACGCGAGTACCATAAGTCGCTATGGTAGAACCATTGGCAGCTTGTAAAGGAGGTCCTCTGGATCCTGTTTTCTTGTCTAGTTTAGACGCTGGAGTAACAGAAACTTGGGCTCCTGTGTCAACTAGAAAGCACCTTTTAGAAATGCTGTCTGTGACAAATAGCTGCGTATGTTTGTGGGTCTCTGAGGTTGAGTTGAAACGACACAATGTAGCGCTTTGGCGTTTCTCTGCCTGTGGTTATGTGTAAAACTTGAATAGTGTTTGCAGGTGCGGTCACAGCGTTGTGCTTTCGACCCAAACCGTCTGTGAAACCATCAAACTGTGCTCACCTCAGACGATTCGCTCAAATTACACTCTGGACTGAGTGAGGCCAGAATTCTGTCTGCTTCAAGCGACAACATTCTTAAATTTGTTTTTGGTGAGTTTGCTAGGGGGACACGAACTTTTTCCGGTAATTGTCGAAAAAATATCTGTTTAAAAATAGAACAGGGTTTTTGGTCCCCTAAGAGAGCAAGCATTGAGTCCATGAGTTCTGAGGGCTTTCTATCGCCTAACCCGCTAAGGTCTAATAACGTATTAGCCCTTTCTGTTTCTGAAAGCCCGAAAGCCGAACATAAAAATGATTTAAGGGGCTCGTATTTGTTGGTTAGAGGTGGAGAGGCGATCACTGACAAAGCTTTAGTTGCTGTTTGTGAGTCTAGAGCAGCTACAACATGAAAGTATCTCGTCTCATCAGATGATAGGTTGCGTAAGGCAAACTGTGCTTCGGTTTGCGCAAACCATGCCAGCGGGCAGGTCGTCCAAAAAGTTGGAAGTTTAAGTGCTACTGCCTCGATAGACATAATGAATTGAAATGTCGGAGGCTTATAACTAGATCTAAAAAAATCCAGATCAACTATCACGTCGGGGTCACCAGTGTAGCATTTATCCAATTACTAAGAAACACAGTTTGAACCTTTGAGTTTTCTGGTTTTATTAAATTATTAAAGTATCATCCGACTGTGTCGAGATATAAGTCTGAACTGAGAAAGTAAGCTCTTGGTCTCCTCAACGTCTCTGTGGTGAGCTCTATTCACAACGTCGGATGTATACATTTGTCACGGGGTAGTCTTTATCATTGTCCAAGATAAGTCCAAACGCCACAATTTCAACAATTTTGTCATGTTCATTCATTTTCTGCAATCGATACATTTTGTACTCATCTTTATATTTTTTTAAACAAGAAGATTTAACAGCGCACCGAACTGTGGGGTATTCTCCTTGATTTAAAAATTGGCTTTTGTTTCATTGCTTTTGTGAAATAAAAACAATAAATACAGAATAGTCTGACTGAGTCGTCGTCAAGCGTGATTAGTAGTAGTAGTAGTAGTAGTAGTAGTAGTAGTAGTAGTAGTAGTAGTAGTAGTAGTAGTAGTAGTAGTAGTAGTAGTAGTAGTAGTAGTAGTAGTAGTGGTAGTGGTAGTGGTAGTGGTAGTGGTAGTGGTAGTGGTAGTAGTAGTAGTAGTAGTAGTAGTAGTAGTGGTAGTAGTAGTAGTAGTAGTAGTAGGAGTAGTAGCAGCAGTAGTAGTATTGTTGTTGTTGTTGTTGTTATTGTCTTTGTTACTCATCTGATCTAGTTCAAATCTGTACCTGCATATTCTGGAGGAAGCTCAAAGCAAGAAATTTAACCAAAAACCATTGTTTAGTAGGCTATGTGTTCAGTATCAACCGCACAACAAATAAAATGCTTAACAGCAGTGCTTTGAGCGTGTGCGAGACTAAATCATAAAACATGACAATGATTCGACAATAAAAATTAACCTTCACAACTCTTGTAAGATTGTATTCGTTTTTCAGGTAAACAAGGTTTAAGGGATCAGTGGTTCAGTAGTATTACCTCATGCGGAGAAACACACTATTGAA
The DNA here is from genome assembly GCA_033675545.1 of Elysia crispata. NCBI lineage: Eukaryota > Metazoa > Mollusca > Gastropoda > Plakobranchidae > Elysia > Elysia crispata. Next base: position 264,120 of record JAWDGP010006789.1, on the reverse strand, counting down.
ATATTCTTAGTTAAGTTGGTAGGAAACAAGGTGGTAAGGCAAGAGGCGTGCTGCTCTTTATCATAATTATAGTGGCGACAGAAAAATCGAAAGACTGAGGCTTGTTCTCAGAGCTGCGTTATGAAGATCAATGTGGCAGACGTCAGAAAAAAGCAGTTCCTGGCACGTGTCTAACAAGAGGGAAGATTGACATTTGTCAACCCTCTAAGCGCAGGAATGTTGTCAGTAACGTGCGAGTTGTTACATTCCTGGTGATTACTTTATGAATGATTGAGTCAACCTGCATGAATCTCGAAACACCTGGAAGTCGTGAATCAAACCCGACCGAAAATCTTTGGGCCCACGAAGACCTAGAACAATCTATAGATCTGCACAGCACATAGTTCCTGAAGACTAGCTCTGGCAATCTTCTGTTTTGATTGTGTTACAATTTTTCCCTCTATTAGTTTGTCGCAAAACTCTTTACATTTCGTCCCCCATTCATATATATACAAGTCGATCTATCTCTATCTAGGTTTATCTCACTTGAGTCCTGACATTACAGTTCTGCTTAATTTGTAACTGCATAAACTATTTCTGGTCTTCAAACCCATTAGAGTTCTATAGGAGAGAAATGATAAACCTTGAAGAGAGGCGAAATGATAAACCTTGACGAGAGGCGAAATGATAAACTTTGAAGAGAGGCGAAATGATAAACTTTGAAGAGAGGCGAAATGATAAACTTTGACGAGAGGCGAAATGATAAACTTTGAAGAGAGGCGAAATGATAAACCTTGACGAGAGGCGAAATGATAAACTTTGACGAGAGGCGAAATGATAAACCTTGACGAGAGGCGAAATGATAAACTTTGACGAGAGGCGAAATGATAAACTTTGACGAGAGGCGAAATGATAAACTTTGACGAGAGGCGAAATGATAAACTTTGACGAGAGGCGAAATGATAAACCTTGACGAGAGGCGAAATGATAAACTTTGAAGAGAGGCGAAATGATAAACTTTGAAGAGAGGCGAAATGATAAACTTTGAAGAAAGGCGAAATGATAAACTTTGAAGAGAGGCGAAATGATAAACCTTGACGAGAGGCGAAATGATAAACTTTGAAGAGAGGCGAAATGATAAACTTTGAAGAGAGGCGAAATGATAAACTTTGAAGAGAGGCGAAATGATAAACTTTGAAGAGAGGCGAAATGATAAACTTTGAAGAGAGGCGAAATGATAAACTTTGAAGAGAGGCGAAATGATAAACTTTGAAGAGAGGCGAAATGATAAACTTTGAAGAGAGGCGAAATGATAAACTTTGAAGAGAGGCGCTCGTTCTGCTAAGGCTCGAGGAGAAACACACGAGAGTATGGCCGGGAGGAATGGGGAGGAGGCAAACAGATTCACTGACAGATCGTTATCTGAGTGTGGAGGAGTCAGGTAAACAGATTCACTGACAGATCGTTATCTGAGTGTGGAGGAGTCAGGTAAACAGATTCACTGACAGATCGTTATCTGAGTGTGGAGGAGTCAGGTAAAGAGTAGGTTCTATCAGAGGTTTATTACAGAAAGAAGGCTACACAGCTAGTTTCATATTGCTTAAATAAACAGACAGATCAATCTTGAGTATGCACCGGAATGAGAGGACATTATGCAAATTGATAGACAGACAAATAGACGACATGTAAACTGATTAAAAGATAAATAGGCAAGATACAAACTGATAGATGGGTAAATGGATAGAAAGATAGAAAGATAGATGGATATTTTTTTTTAATAACGCTTATCTAGTATTAGTTCATGTTTGTTCCAGTGGTATTTTCCAGTTGGTATTGTTCCTCTCTGCACTTTTGTTATTTTTTCTTTTTGGAAAAGACCCCTTTTAATGGTGTTACTTGTTACATGGTTGTTGGCGCAAATTTCAAATTTTTCCTCCAGACAAAGTTTGCAATATTTTTTTTATCTGATGTGATTGGTCTTATTTTTTTTAAAGTCTTAAGAAAAGAGAACGGTGAGGAGAGCAGTGCTCAATAAGTAAGCTCGAATAGATAGGGCTCTATGTATCTTCTGATGAGTAAACCTTTATGGTGCCTCAGCTGAGCCAGTAAAACACAGAAAGCATTATTTATTTGGGGGACACAGCTGTAGATGGGCTACAGCAGGTCATTCAACCTCTTAGCCTGAGCACAGAAAAAAATAAGATAAAGCAGGAAGAAAAATGCTCCACAATCATGGCTCTATGTACAATCAAATTTTGTTTTAATTAAAGGGGGGGGGGATGCTCCTGCCTACGTCATTGACCGATTTTAAAAATTTCAAGAAAAAAATTTGTGTCCAGTTCCCAACCCTGAGCTTTATCTTTGAAAGAGCCATTATGCGAACTTCGCATTCCAAGAACACAAAATAACTTCAAATTATTCAATATAACTGATTACATTAAAAGACATTTTTACTCACTTTGTGTCATAATATTTCTCTTCGAATTTTAAATGTCAAAAATATCTTTATCTCTTCTCAAAACTCACCAACCCCAAACTTCCTATCATAACAAAATGTCGCTTTTTTTCTGAAAATAGTTTGCCTCACGACTGTATTTAATAAAAATTTGAAAGTTTGATGGATAGATAGTAAGAGAAAGGGAGCACGGTAATACTGAAAGATCCAAATACAATTTTAAATTGATTCTGAGGATTTCTGGAAAGGATCTCATGATTTTCCCGAGCCTGTTCTATCCTCAGTAACTCAGTTTTGATTGCGCGTAGAGAGAGAATGGGTTGCTCTAGGGAATCCATTTGATAAATAATGTTTGTAGATGGTCGATTGATCGGTATACTCGGACATGGAGAACGTTCAAACAACTCATACTAGATAAATAATGTATGTAGATGGTCGATTGATCGGTATACTCGGACATGGAGAACGTTCAAACAACTCATACTAGATAAATAATGTATGTAGATGGTCGATTGATCGGTATACTCGGACATGGAGAGCGTTCAAACAACTCATACTAGATTAATAATGTATGTAGATGGTCGATTGATCGGTATACTCGGACATGGAGAACGTTCAAACAACTCATACTAGATTAATAATGTATGTAGATGGTCGATTGATCGGTATACTCGGACATGGAGAACGTTCAAACAACTCACACTAGATTAATAATGTATGTAGGTGGTCGATTGATCGGTATACTCGGACATGGAGAACGTTCAAACAACTCATACTAGATTAATAATGTATGTAGATGGTCGATTGATCGGTATACTCGGACATGGAGAACGTTCAAACAACTCATACTAGATTAATAATGTATGTAGATGGTCGATTGATCGGTATACTCGGACATGGAGAACGTTCAAACAACTCATACTAGATTAATAATGTATGTAGATGTTCGATTGATCGGTATACTCGGACATGGAGAACGTTCAAACAACTCATACTAGATTAATAATGTATGTAGATGGTCGATTGATCTGTATACTCGGACATGGAGAACGTTCAAACAACTCATACTAGATAAATAATATATGTAGGGGGTCGATTGATCGGTATACTCGGACATGGAGAACGTTCAAACAACTCATACTAGATTAATAATGTATGTAGATGTTCGATTGATCGGTATACTCGGACATGGAGAACGTTCAAACAACTCATACTAGATTAATAATGTATGTAGATGGTCGATTGATCGGTATATTCGGACATGGAGAACGTTCAAACAACTCATACTAGATTAATAATGTATGTAGATGGTCGATTGATCGGTATACTCGGACATGGAGAACGTTCAAACAACTCATACTAGATTAATAATGTATGTAGGTGGTTGATTGTTCGGTATACTAGGACATGGAGAACGTTCAAACAACTCATACTAGATAAATAATGTATGTAGGTGGTCGATTGTTCGGTATACTCGGACATGGACAACGTTCAAACAACTCATACTAGATTAATAATGTATGTAGGTGGTCGATTGTTCGGTATACTCGGACATGGAGAACGTTCAAACAACTCATACTAGATAAATAATGTATGTAGGGGGTCGATTGTTCGGTATACTCGGACATGGAGAACGTTCAAACAACTCATACTAGATAAATAATGTATGTAGGTGGTCGATTGTTCGGTATACTCGGACATGGAGAACGTTCAAACAACTCATACTAGATAAATAATGTATGTAGGTGGTCGATTGTTCGGTATACTCAGACATGGAGAACGTTCAAACAATTCATACTAGATAAATAATGTATGTAGGTGGTCGATTGTTCGGTATACTCGGACATGGAGAACGTTCAAACAACTCATACTAGATATATAATGTATGTAGGTGGTCGATTGTTCGGTATACTCGGACATGGAGAACGTTCAAACAACTCATACTAGATAAATAATGTATGTAGGGGGTCGATTGATCGGTATACTCGGACATGGAGAACGTTCAAACAACTCATACTAGATAAATAATATATGTAGGTGGTCGATTGTTCGGTATACTCGGACATGGAGAACGTTCAAACAACTCATACTAGATAAATAATATATGTAGGGGGTCGATTGTTCGGTATACTCGGACATGGAGAACGTTGAAACAACTCATACTAGATAAATAATGTATGTAGGTGGTCGATTGTTCAGTATACTCGGACATGGAGAACGTTTAAACAACTCATACTAGATAAATAATATATGTAGGGGGTCGATTGTTCGGTATACTCGGACATGGAGAACGTTCAAACAACTCATACTAGATAAATAATGTATGTAGGGGGTCGATTGTTCGGTATACTCGGACATGGAGAACGTTCAAACAACTCATACTAGATAAATAATGTATGTAGGTGGTCGATTGTTCGGTATACTCGGACATGGAGAACGTTTAAACAACTCATACTAGATAAATAATGTATGTAGATGGTCGATTGTTCGGTATACTCGGACATGGAGAACGTTTAAACAACTCATACTAGATAAATAATGTATGTAGGTGGTCGATTGTTCTGTATACTCGGACATGGAGAACGTTTAAACAACTCATACTAGATAAATAATGTATGTAGATGGTCGATTGTTATGTATACTCGGACATGGAGAACGTTCAAACAACTCATACTAGATAAATAATGTCTGTAGGGGGTCGATTGTTCGGTATACTCGGACATGGAGAACGTTGAAACAACTCATACTTTTAAAGTTAAGCAATGAATAATAAAAGGAAGAGAGAGAAAGTGAGAGAAAGAAATGGGAAGGATTATATAATTTATAGATATATAAGTTTTAAACACGTTATTGTCAATACTTGCACGACATGCTCAGGCAGCTTGCAACATTCTGACTCGGTGGCTACAATTGTATCACACATTTCGTTTTCTATGTATTAAGGTCATGTGTTTTTAAACAAGGTCATACCAAGTGTTTTCGATTCCATGTCTCAAACAAGCTTAATTCAAAACTCTATGTATTGAGGCGATGAGTTTGGAAGCGACTAAGGCTCTTTCAAACACTTGGGATTCTATGTTTTACGGTCATTGGTTATAAAACACGCCCATTTCAAACATTTGGAATTACATGTATCAAGGTAAAGGGTTATTAAACAAAGAATATTTCAAGTGTTTTTGATTCTATGTAGAAACGTCATGTGTTATTAAAAAAAAGCATTTCCACGTTTTGGATTCTATGTATAAGGTCATGGATTAGAAAACAAGGTCAATTCAAACGTTTTGGTGTATGAAGGTCATGTGATTTCAAAAAGGCCATATCAAACTTATTTGGATTCTATGTATTGATTAAGGTCCTGTGATTTAAAAAAAGGCTATATCAAACTTTTTGGATTCTACGTATTAATTAAGGTGATGTGATTTAAAAAAGGCCGTATCAAAATTATTTTGATTCTATGTATTAATTAAGGTCATGTGATTTCATAAAGGCCATATCAAACTTATTTGGATTCTATGTTAATTAAGGTCATTTAATTTAAAAAGGTTATATCAAACTTTTTTGGATTCTATGTATTAATTAAGGTGATGTGATTTAAAAAAGGCCATATCAAACTTATTTTGATTCCATGTATTAATTAACGTCATGTGATTTAAAAAACGTCATACTTATTTGGATTCTATATATTAAGGTCATATGTTTCCCAAGAAGACTGTTTGAAACATATATTATTAATGCATCAAAGTCATTTAATGTTTTTAAACAAGGCCATTTCATATTACTTATATTGAATGTATTGAGGTTATGGATTGCCATGCAACTGGTCCCACACATTACACTCTCTACTACTTCAGACAACAAGTGACTCGAATTTCCTAACATCACTTGACAGTACCGTTAACGACACTTGGTTTTCTCTGATAGCTGAGCGTCCATTCTGCACTGACCACATGGACTCGTCAGCAAACTTCCCTGCTAGTCGGATGAAGTTCTGTTACAAGCTTCATAGCTATAATGTCAAACTTTTTGCCTTTAGGCAGTGAACATTCTCCGTGCTGTCATGTGTCAATCGTTGCATTTCCATGAAATTTTAAATGTACCGCAGGTTCACATATGTTTAATTAATCAAGTAAATCGTAGAAATGGATAACATCTTGATAAGACATCTAGATCACTCTATGTGGCAAAATGATATGTCACAGGAATGTCATCACAGTCGAAACTGGTATGGGTCACTGATCAAGCCAATAGGTAGCGTCATTAAATATTAGGGTTAAAGGCCTAACTGCTGTAAAATTTCTCTGAAGTGGCACCTAGCACTGTCCTCGACATGGTGTTGCTAAAATCAAAGTACAGGGAACAGAACAATTTTTGGCTTAAAGAACAGACCAATGAAACGCCTTCTTACTTATTGAAAAGAGTATCATTATTCTCAGAACGAGAATACCTTCACTAATAACATTTCAAGAGGAAAGCGCGAGATGCCACAAACAATGTTTGCACTGACGCCTTAAAAATTATCGAACGATTGCTGGGAAAATAGTGTTGTTTAAACCTCTATTCTAAATCAAATGATAGAACAAAGAAGAAAAAAACCTACAGTCTTGAATTGACGAATATCGTTATATTTGAAACCTGCTATTATAAAAAAAGTCATAAAAACTGAAACATAGCAAACGATTATGCGTGAGATTGTCAAAAACAACAGGTTTGGGTTGAGCTCCAAGCCACGGGCTTCTTGAAGAAGGTCAGACTGTGGCGGGGGTGGACAGTGCGACTGGTAGGCCCTCCAATAAGCTGCCTTGTCTGTACACTAGGTTGATGCTTTACGCTAGATATAAAGATAAGTTTATTGCTTTGTCTCACACAGTCCACACAAATTAAAATTCCGCAGCTGTGTTTTTCGTTGTCGTGGAACTTTCCATTCGATTTATTTCTGTCAAGAGCAATATTGTGTTAGTTAGGCGATCATTGATACCATCATGAAGACAAACGAACGAATCTTTATTGATTCAAAGTGTCTAAATCTGAACTCTGTTTTTAGATCTTTATACCCATCCGGTGTTCAGACATGGATTGTAAGAAATGTTACAGACGAGGATGTAGAAGTGACTACGAGTCTCCTGATGCGTCACAACGACGAAAAGTCTGATCGCTGTTGTCAGTGTTTATTCTTTTGGTGGTTCTTCAAGCCTTTGCTTGTACAATCGCCAATAAATAAGCAACAGGATCATCAGCAGCAGCAGCGATAGCAGCAGTTATAGTAATAGTAGTAGTGGTAGTAGTAGTAGTAGTAGTAGTAGTAGTAGTAGTAGTAGTAGTAGCAGTAGTGAGTAGTAGTAGTAGCAGCAGCAGCAGTAGTGGTAGTAGTAGTAGTAGTAGTAGCAGCAGCAGCAGCAGCAGCAGTAGTAGTAGTAGTAGTAGTAGTAGTAGTAGTAGTAGTAGTAGTAGTAGTAGTAGTAGTAGTAGTAGTAGTAGCAGTAGTGAGTAGTAGTAGTAGTGGTAGTAGTGGTAGTAGTAGTAGTAGTAGTAGTAGTAGTAGTAGTAGTAGTAGTAGTAGTAGTAGTAGTAGTAGTAGTTGTTGTTGTTGTTGTTGTTGTTGTTGTTGTTGTGAAGAACCGTAAAAAAAAAATAGGTAGAGTGCAGCTCCAAAAGGTACAAAACAAAACAAAACACGTGAGCTTTCGGCTTTACTCCTTCGTCAGACACAAAAACAAGAAGAAAAAACCTCTTTCTCTATCTATCTATTTATCTATCTTTTTACCTATCTCTCTCTCTCTCTCTCTCTCTCTCTCTCTCTCTCTCTCTCTCTCTCTCTCTCTCTCTCTCTCTCTCTCTCTCTCTCTCTCTCTCTCTCTCTCTCTCTCTCTCATTGTTCTTTTTTTCAAAAGGTTATGCCACAATTCTTACCCTTAAATACCAATCTTGCTAATTCAAGCTTGTTACTGGACATCATTTTACAAGGCCCAACGCTATAACGTCACTTCCGGTATGAGGGAGCCTGTTCTTCCAGAGCTCCTTGCCCAGGCCCCAGGCTAAACGACGTGTCTGGATAAAGTGCGATTGTTGGCATCTATCAACTTAGCAACAAATGATGACGTCCTAACCAACTGCTGCACACCGATAACAGGACTTCTTGTCATATCCTCCATTCTGGCCCTCTCGTCCGTAACTATTTCCTGGTTTTACAAGACCAAAACACATCTTGACTAGTGTAATTTGATTAGTACAAAGCCGTACTTATTTCTAGTGTCTCCTACTCAAAGTAACGCGTTTTGTAGACCTGACCATGTGGTCCACGGACGTGCTTTAAGTGAACAGTCTCGAGTGTCTCAAGTGAACCCGTGACCCGCGAGGGCAATAGGTCGTCACGAGTGGGTTGTGAGTGAGGAGGTAGCGTCTCCGTACTGGTGCCTGGTACCACAATATCTGTCGGCGCTAACTTCGGGAAAAATAAAGTGTAATAATCTCTCGAGCCATAATTTTAATCGGGATCACCTGACTCACAAAGAAATCAACAAGAGAGTTTTCCTGCGAATTTTTTTATATCGCTTCATGCTCTTTATAAGAGCAAATGTCTTCTGAGCCATTCTCAAGTTTTGGAAATGCTTCGCTGTAGGAACTCCTAGATGACGGCCTCTCACAGCCAAACAGGATACAAGTAAAGGCAGAGAGATATGCTCGCGATAATCGAGAATAACATCTCGAAAACTGCCTGCCGAGTAGGAACTGTAAAACTTAATGCGTTGTTACGAATTGCTCAGTTAGAATCTTGCGCTTTCCAACTCAAGGGTCAACCACTTTGCTGAGAGCAGGATACAAACAAAATTCTGATTGGGCGGCGGCAATAGTCTTCTCATAAACTTCACAATAACCTGTTACATTTTTCATTACTTCAGTTCAACAGACTGGAGCAGTTAGTAGTTTCAAAAATATCTGAACGTTTGTCTTGTGCAGGGCGAGGGAATACTGACTAGTAATAGAGTTTACATTTCTCGCATTTATGTGGTTTGTTCCATGTTTATCTCACAATGAGGAAAAGTCTGATCGCTGTTGTGAGTGTCTTTCTGGTGGTTCTTCAAACCGTTCCAGGTAGATCATCAATAAATTAGCAACAGTAGTATTAGTAGTAGTAGTAGTAGTAGTAGTAGTAGTAGTAGTAGTAGTAGTAGTAGTAGTAGTAGTAGTAGTAGTAGTTGTAGTAGTAGTAGTAGTAGTAGCAGCAGCAGCATTAGTAGTAGTAGTAGTAGTAGTAGTAGTAGTAGTAGTAGTAGTAGTAGTAGTAGTAGTAGTAGTAGTAGTAGTAGTAGTAGGTGTTGTTGTTGTTGTTGTTGTTGCTGTAATAGTAATAATAATAACAGTAGTAATAGTAGTAGTACTAGCACCAGCAGCAGCAGCAGCAGCAGCAGTAGTAGTAGTAGTAGTAGTAGTAGTAGTAGTAGTAGTAGTAGTAGTAGTAGTAGTAGTAGTAGTAGTAGTAGTAGTAGTAGTAGTAGAAGTAGTAGAATAACCAGCAGCAGCAGCAGTAGTAGTAGTAGTAGAAGTAGTAGTAGTAGTAGTAGTAGTAGTAGTAGTAGTAGTAGTAGTAGTAGTAGTAGTAGCAGTAGCAGTACAAGCAGCGGCAGTAGTAGCAGTAGTATTAGTGATAGTAGTAGTAGTAGTCGTAGTAGTTGTAGTAGTAGTAGTAATAGTAGTAGTAGTAGTATTAGTAGTAGCAGTAGTAGTAGTAGTAGTAGTAGTAGTAGTAGTAGTAGTAGTAGTAGTAGTAGTAGTAGTAGTAGTAGTAGTGGTAGTAGTAGTAGTAGAGTAGTAGTAGTAGCAGTAAAAGCTACTATTTATAGTATTAGTAGCAATAATATTTCTTTGATGTGCTTATTTAATTGCTGTTTGTAATATGTAACGGGAATATTTCGCCAACCATTTCTATGTTTCTTTACAAACGTTTCTTTCAAAGATGAAGCGAAAAAGTTTTAAATTAATTGGTTGATTTGTTTATCACATTCATATCCTCGATGCATAATCTGTATATAAAACACACACAAAATTTTAATAAAAGAAAAATGATAATAATTCTGAAAACGGTGCTCGCCTTAACAAACCATTTTCCTCAGGTTGAAGTAGTCTATAATGTTACATTAATTGTCTCCTGTAACCTCGGTTGTTGTTGTTGTTTTATGTGTGGACTCTGTCACGGTATAACATATTTCCTGTAACAATCGAGCGGAAAAATTTACGTGTCAATCCTAATTTTTCTCTCTGGCGTTCTCAGGTCTTGAGCTCTTCCTAGACCTGGATGTGAAAGTTTTAGCTGGACAACAGACAACCTGCGGCGTGCTGCACTGTCTGGAGCAAGGTGCCGAGCCTCGGCTGGCTCACATCACTGAACTGACTGTGTTCAAGAGCAGCACAGGTCCTGGTGCGCGCACTCGGCGGACCGTGGCTGTCTTGTCGGAACGCAAGTCTAGAGTCAGCACGTTATGGGACGGCATCAAGGTGGAGGGGACGTGGAGCAAGCAGCGGGCAGAACTGTCTCTCTATCTCCTGGAGACGGATGACTGCAAGCTTGCCGAGTTCTCGTGCCAAGTCCACATCGTGGATGGCTATAAGGAGAGGCGCGTCGGCTTCGCTAGGCTCGGCACGGACAGTGATGAGCCTGCTGCGTCAACCAATCCTAAAGATGAGGCGAGCACTGCTTCTACAGCGATCCTCCTGCAACTGAGCGCCATGCTCCAACAGAATGCGATATCGTTCCATACTACAACAACAGAGCTCTACAGCAAGCTGCATGACAACATACGTGACTTGGAGAACCGTGTGGGAGATCAAATAACCGCTCTAGGTGCATCAATCGCACGTCATTCAGCAGGAAATGTTGATAGTACTGTGCAAAACAGAATTGATAAAAGCCTTAGTTTGCTATCTGCAATGACTGATCAACTTGCTGCAGCTGTAGAGAAGACAAATGGTGCAGTTAGTGAGAAGCCTGCGGCCGAGAGAGGCTCAAGTCTAGTCAGGCAACAATCCTGTGTCCGCAGGGAGGCTAACTATCAGGTCGTGATACCTGGCGCGGGGGAATCCCCCTATCTTTGTGACCTTCACACCGAGGGCGGAGGCTGGGTGATTATACAACGTAGAAGCACAGGCAATGTAGACTTCTACAAGAACTGGTCAGCGTACAAGCATGGCTTCGGTTCTTTGGCGGACGACTTTTGGCTTGGAAACGACAGAATTCATGCTCTTACATCGCAAGGATCTTACGAGTTAATGGTGAGTCTCCGTTACGGGAACATTTCAGCGTTCGCTCATTACCAAACGTTCTCTCTGGACGACGAGTCCAACAATTACACCCTCCGTATCGGCGGATATGATGGCTCGGCAGGAGACTCGTTATCAGGTCACAGAAACCAGGCCTTCTCCACGTACGACCAGGACAATGACAAGCACGAGTCGGCCAACTGTGCAGTGGTGTACCGAGGAGCCTGGTGGTACAACAAGTGTCACAGTTCCAATCTGAACGGAGAGTGGAAGGCTTTGGGCAACAAAGGTCCCAGGTGGCTTCACCTGTCTGCGTCAGATCCAGTCGATTTTACTGAGATGAAAATTAGAAAAGTATGAAATGATTGTTGAGCTACGAATAAATATCGGTTTTTTTTTATGTTAAGAATAGTTGACAAAGTTAATTGTTGAAAATTGTTCAACGATGATTGTTACTGTTAGTTATTAAATATTGCTCGCCTGTGGTTGTTACTGTTATTAAATAATTATTGTTCGCCGGTGATTGTTACTGTTAGTTGTTAAATATCGCTGGCCTGTGGTTGTTACTGTCAGTTGTTAAATATTGTTTGCCGGTGATTGTTACCGTTAGTTGTTAAATATCACTGGCCTATGATTGTCACTGTTAGTTGTTAAATATCGCTCGTCTGTGATCGTCACTGTTAGTTGTTAAATATCGCTGGCCTGTGATTGTCACTGTTAGCTGTTAAATATTGTTCGTCGGTGATTGTTACTGTTAGTTGTCAAATATCGCTGGCCTATGATTGTCACTGTTAGTTTTTAAATATCGCTGGCCTGTGATTGTCACTGTTAGTTATAAAATATTGTTCGTCGCTGATTGTCTGTTAGTTGTTAAATATCGCTCGTCTGTGATTGTCACTGTTAGTTGCTAAATATCGCTCGTCTGTAATTTTTACTGTTAGTTGTTAAATATCGCTGGCCTGTGATTGTCACTGTTAGCTGTTAAATATTGTTCGTCGGTGATTGTTACTGTTAGTTGTCAAATTTCGCTGGCCTATGATTGTCACTGTTAGTTGTTAAATATCGCTCGTCTGTGATTGTTACTGTTAGTTGTTAAATATCGCTGGCCTGTGATTGTCACTGTTAGCTGTTAAATATTGTTCGTCGGTGATTGTTACTGTTACTTGTCAAATATCGCTGGCCTATGATTGTCACTGTTAGTTGTTAAATATCGCTCGTCTGTGATTGTTACTGTTAGTTGTTAAATATCGCCCGTCTGTGATTGTTACTGTTAGTTGTTAAATATCGCTCGCCTGTGATTGTTACTGTTAGTTATTAAATATTGTTCGCCTGTGATTGTTACTGTTAGTTGTTAAATATCGCTCGCCTGTGATTGTTACTGTTAGTTGTTAAATATCGTTCGCCTGTGATTGTTACTGTTAATTGTTAAATATCGTTCGCCTGTGATTGTTACTGTTAGTTGTTAAATATTCCTCGCCTGTGATTGTGAGACCAACGAACATTGGTGTTGATTTGGTTTAAAACTTTTTTCGAAATAAAATAAATGTGTTGATTTGTCATTAATTAATCTTATATGTTGTTTTCTCTTAGAAGTCCTATGAACGAAATAGGTGAGAACTTTGCATTTTCTTTCAGCCAAAATAAAGTAGCACAGCTGATATCCGCAGAAGTAGAATGCAATTTGAAATAAACTTCATTGCTTTAGATATCTTTCGAAAGAGTTTCGTGGGAGAATAGCATTGATTGTTTAGCAATCTTGTGAACAATAGCGCAAAAATAAACCAAGTTGAAATTTTCTTGTTTGGTTCAATTTTGATTTATTTACCACCGATTTTTAATAGTACAAAAAAATGTTTATTCTCACTGAGACACAAATAATAGAGAATAGTGCAACAATATGACTCAAGGTAAATGTGAGATAAAGACATAACAACAAGTCAAGCCAAGTCAAGTATCCCGTGGCTGGACAACCGGTGTAGCTGCATCACTGCAACTGGCAACCATCTCACGCCATGTCTCTCTGTTCTCCGTCCTCCTGTTATGCAAGTTAGAATCTTGAATCTGCGTCCTAGCCGCCTATCACATTTATTTTTTGTCTTTTGTTTTAGAGCCGCTAAGTTTTTGTTATTTGCTCTTTTTATTGTTTTTGATTGGTTGTTTTGTTTTGTTTTGTTTTTGGTTATTTTTTGTTGTTTATTTTTAGGGGGGAGGGATTTTTTTTTAAAATAAGAATCGACGATCACCAGGAGGCAGCAACACGGGCTGGAGGTCTTCTCATGCAAGGGTTAACTGCACTTCTGCGCATGTCAAAAGTTTGCCTTTCGTACTGGCCGTGGCCTTGACTTTGATGTTTCCAGAGACAGGCAGTTTAACACTGATGGGCACGGTGGCTGAAGTCACAGAGAAGTTTCCCTATGAAATAGGATAAAAGAAATCCATTAAAGATAAACCTTGGAATATCGCGCATATTCAAAAAGAAACGTTTGCCAGCAATCGATAAAAAAACAGGTCTTGTATCATGTTGCTTTCTGCAATCGACAATTAGAATGACTCCACATACAATTAGAATGACTCCACATACAATTAGAATGATTCCACATACAATTAGAATGATTCCACATACAATTAGAATGACTCCACATACAATTAGAATGATTCCACATACAATTAGAATGACTCCACATACAGTTAGAATGACTCCACATACAATTAGAATGATTCCACATACAATTAGAATGATTCCACATACAGTTAGAATGATTCCACATACAATTAGAATTATTCCACATACAATTAGAATGATTCCACATACAATTAGAATGACTCCACATACAATTAGAATGATTCCACATACAATTAGAATGACTCCATATATAGTAAGAATGATCCCACATACAGTTAGAATGATTCTACATACAGTTAGAATGATTCTACATACAATTAGAATGATTCCACATACAGTTAGAATGATTCTACATACAGTTAGAATGATTCTACATACAGTTAGAATGATTCTACACACAATTAGAATGATTCCACATATGGAGACGAGATCAATAATCAAAGTTCAAAGTTAAAAATTGCCTCTTCACCTATGATTTGATTTTTTTCAAAAAGTTGTTTTATATATATATATGTGTGTGTGTGTGTGTGTGTATAGCTATGTTTCTTGTTATTTTTCTTGAAGATGTTGTTGCTGTTGTTTTTGTGGATGGTGGTGATAATAATGTTGATTCTTGATTGCAGCGGTTGTTGCAGCGACCTGATTGGGGCGTACATTAAACACCACTACAGGCCAACAGTTCACACTGAAGTTAAAAGAGAAAGATGAAGGATAATCGCTCTTTGAACTAGAGCAGAAAAACAAATGAACACATCGATAGAGCTGAAAATGCTCTCATCGTAACTTATATTTTTCCTCTCCTCATGAAAAGAAAATAGAAAGGGATAAGAGATTTTAGAGAACAAAGAGGATAAAGGGAAGCGAGGAAAAGAGAGGGCGAAAAGGGAAACTCAGGTAAAGGGAGAAAGGTTCTAAGAAAGAAAAAAAGAATCTGTATGAAGAAAAGAAAAGAAGAATGAGGGGAGGAGAAATGTAAAGCGACTGATATTGCGGAACAAGTAGGACAAAGTGATGAGAACACTACAAAGGAATCAATCAAGATGTCAGGTGACCAGTGATAACGCATGACACCAAGTGTGTTATCAGAGCCACATTCTCTCCCTCTCTTGGCTTTAACCTTTGATACTTTCCAATAGTTGGCCTCTGAAAGTAAAGAGGAATATGAAAGGTACAGTTTGTTTAGCAATCACATACAGTGTTTAAGTTGGTATGTTTGTCTTTGTACAAGTATCGACCAGACAATTCTATGCGACAGTCGCCACGATCTTCGGTTCGATCCGGTGTCTCTCCCCCCCCCCGCCCCACAGCCCAGGGTAAAGATCAGAGACTCGTGTTAGAGATAAACCTGGGCTACAGGCAACACCAGGTCGAGCCTGGAGGGCAGGGCAGGGCTCAGTGGGGGAGGGCACGCCAGCACACGCTCGATTCGTGGGAACTCCTGGGGTTCGAGATATATATATATGTATGTATGTATTTATATATTTATATATATGCATATATATATATATATATATATATATATATATATATATAGAGAGAGAGAGAGAGAGAGAGAGAGAGAAACAGAGAGAAGGGGAGGGGATGATGCTATTTTATAGAGAGACTAGACTTGAGATAAATACTGACAGAAACAGAGAGAGAGAAAGAGAGAGACAGAAAGATAGAGAGAGAGAAAGAAAGAGAAAGAGAGAGAGAGAGAGAGAGAGAGAGAGAGAGAGAGAGAGAGAGCGGCAGGGGATGATGCTATTGTATAGTGAGACTAGATTTGAGATAAATATTGACGGAAATTGAGAGAGACAAAGAGAGAGACAGAGAAAGAAAAAGAGAGAAAAAGAGAGCGGGGGGAGGGGATAATGCTAGGGTATAGAGAGACTGGATACTGGCAGAAACAGAGACAGAGAGAGAAGAGAGAGAGAGAGAGAGAGAGAGAGAGAGAGAGAGAGAGAGAGAGAGAGAGAGAGAGAGAGAGAAAAGGGGGGGGGGGGGTCGGTGAGAACCGAGAATAGAGACACTAGAAGAAATGTGTATGAGAATAGTATGTCAAGTCAGGATTTGAAAAATGATTATTGTCAATAATCTTAAAGATGGTGCAATGTTGTGGCAGATGACAAAAATAGATCGGAGGCCCACACTAAACATTTAATTTTTTTTTTTTATTATTGTTATTATTTTGAAAGTCTTGTACAAATGTGAAGCTTTTATAAAGACTTTAATATTTAAATATCATCGGTTAAATCATGTTAGGTACCGTTGATTAATGGTATTAATGTTCTTTATCTTATAATAGAACTAACTATTTGGTTGATTGAACGTTCTTTCTTGATAATACAATACGGGTCTAAATGGATTTGCGTGAAAATATAGATACAAATTAATTTACCATCGCAATCATCGGGTTTTGTTTTGTTTTGTCTCTTTGTTGTTGTTGTTGTTTTTTCCCCTTAGAGCAACTTTGGACATAAATTTATGGTTAAAAAATATAGATAAGTTTTATCCTATAACAAAGTCCAGATCTAAATCTTGGACTTCGCACTAGATAAACCTACTACGGGTAATATAAGCCCGGGGAACATGTCTATCATCAAAATGAGAAAGTAAACGAACAACTTTTTTATTCTGGATCTAATTGAGCTTGAAGTTATCTGAAGGATATCTTTTCTGTTGTTACATTTTAAGGAAACATTCCAACAGCTCGGAGAGGTTCACTTCAAAATGTAGATCAAGTTTCAGCCGTTAGTGCTTCACTGGCTTAGCCGCAGTATGAAAAGTTTAAGACATTATATAGCCACCTAGTGGACAGAAAAACTCTCTCTCCTCTCTCTCTCTCTCTATATATATATATATATATATATATATATATATATATATATATGTGTGTGTGTGTGTGTGTATGACTCTTGCGCCTTTGTTTTATTGGAAATAAAAACAAATATAGCTCTTGCGGTACGGTGACCTCAAGTTTAAGTCGGTCACCCATGGGAAGTAGCAAGATGAGGACATTGGGGAGAGAAGCCTTGGAGAAGCTGTAGAGACGCTCTCCTTGAAGTTGGTCTGGTCGTCTACCAGGTTGACCGCCCTGCTCTTCATGTCTGGGAACCCCTCCAAATCTGTGGAGGACTCTTCCGACAGTACTATCATGTCTGGGAACCCCTCCGAATCTGGCGAGGAGTCTTCCGACAGTACTATCATGTCTGGAAAACCCTCCAAATCTGTGGAGGACTCTTCCGACAGTACTATCATGTCTGGGAACCCCTCCGAATCTGGCGAGGACTCTTCCGACACAACTATCATGTCTGGGAACCCCTCCAAATCTATCGAGGAGTCTTCCGACAGTACTATCATGTCTGGGAACCCCTCCAAATCTGTCGAGGAGTCTTCCGACAGTACTATCATGTCTGGGAACCCCTCCAAATCTGTCGAGGACTCTTCCGACAGTACTATCAAGTCTGGAAACCCCTCCAAATCTGGCGAGGAGTCTTCCGACATTACTATCATGTCTGGGAACGCCTCCAAATCTGTCGAGGACTCTTCCGACAGTACTATCAAATCTGGAAACCCCTCCAAATCTGGCGAGGAGTCTTCCGACATTACTATCATGTCTGGAAACCCCTCCAAATCTGTCGAGGAGTCTTCCGACAGTACTATCATGTCTGGAAACCCCTCCAAATCTGGCGAGGAGTCTTCCGACAGTACTATCATGTCTGGAAACCCCTCCAAATCTGTCGAGGAGTCTTCCGACAGTACTATCATGTCTTGGAAACCCTCCAAATCTGTCGAGGAGTCTTCCGACATTACTATCATGTCTGGGAAACCCTCCAAATCTGGCGAGGAGTCTTCCGACAGTACTACCATGTCTGCGTCAACTTTTCTTTTTTTTCTAATCGAGCATCGGTGTGAACTGCAATCTGATTCCTAGATCAGTTCAGTAGTTACCAAAAAAACTGAAGTAATTTAAAACTCGCATGCTTGTTTTGATACTGACTTTCAATCTATGAGTTTAGTACACACGATTGCCTTCAATTAGGGTCGCTGTTTGGATCTACACTGCGAATTCCCCGTGGGACATGATCTCACAGAGCTCCAAGCGGACAGTTTTTTACCTGCTTAAAAGTGGAGGTTACAGGTGGAGCATTAGCTTGAGGGCATCAGACTACAGTGTTGATAAGTCGTATTCTATACATATTCTTTCAAATGAAAACTATGAGGCTGAGAGCCATATACTACGCATCTGCTGGTCGACCTTTTCTTACAACATATGCGGATACCGATAAAAAAGGCTACTTTGTCTTTATCTCAGCATATCTTGGAGATGCTGAAATTAAGGATCAGATCAATTCAGCTGGCACAAAAAAGTTTTCACTATATGGCTTTGGAAGATAAAGTTTGGTCTGAATGTTCTACAAAATGATAACAGTATCTGTTATGGTAAGATAACTACAAGAAGAACATAATCATTCATAAACTTCACAATGTTCATCCTGCCATTAACAGCTACCCTGTAAAAATCACCACACACACTTACCGTCAGCCTTAATACATATCTAAGTTGTCCGATATATATAAAAAAATATGTATAAACAAACATACATAATGATTTAGGACGGTATTAACATATTGAATGAAATTTATCAACAGTACGGCAAGGCCATATTCAATGTATATCTGAATTGTGTGTGTGTGTATATATATATAATATATATGTGTGTGCGTGTACTTATATATGTAAATTATATATAAAATGAAGATTTCAGTTTTGGATAATCACTACTGCTCTAGGTTTTCCTTCAATGAGAATGTTTTAATATAATCGCATATGTCTCAAGAGAGCTTTGCTTTGGTTTTGATGGATATGACCGACCAAACTCCTAGTTTATCTGCTCTTACCGCAGGGAATGGACACTTGCAGGTGAGACCCGCCTTAAGTATCTCAGGCGGACATTTCTGGACCTTGAGTATATTGCAGAAATCTGCGTAGGTACAGGAGCCCACTTTGTCTACACATGGCACCCTGACCCAGACCCCCAGCACCTTGTAGTAAACGTCCAGAGCCAGCTGGGAGGAGAAGAGGAAGAGAAAAAGGGAGGGGGAAGGGGGATACATATCGGGAATAAGATTGTGATTGGATAGCTCTATTTTAGACCCTTCTCTTGCAAGAGATCTATTGATGCATTTCTCTTTCCTGATACATATTATTTTTCTGCATCTCTCTCCCGTGATAGCTCTATTTCTGGATCTTCCTTTCCTGGGAGATCTTCTTCTATCTCTCCCTCCGCCGATAGTTCTGTTTCTGCACCGGCCTCCGATGGGAGATCTATTTTTTTCTGCATCAATCTTTTCTGGCAGATCATTTTCTACATCTGCCTACCCTGAGAGCCCTTTTTCTGTACCCTCCCTCTGAAACATCTATTGCTGTATCCTCACCTCTGAGCCATCTATTAGTGGATCTTTAACCTCTGAGACATCTATTGCTAAATCCCTCTCCTCTGAGCCATCTATTAGTGGATCCTTCACCTCTGAGACATCTATTGCTGGATCCCTTTCCTCTGAGCCATCTATTAGTGGATCCTTCACCTCTGAGACATCTATTGCTGGATCCCTTTCCTCTGAGCCATCTATTAGTGGATCCTTCACCTCTGAGACATCTATTAGTGAATCGCTCTCCCCTTGAGAAATCTTTTTCTGTATCCTCCCAGCGAGACATCTATTGCTGGATCCCTCTTCTCTAAGACATCCATTGCTGGATCTCTCTCCTCTAAGACATCTATTGCTGGATCCCTCTTCTCTAAGACATCTATTGCTGGATCTCTCTCCTCTAAGACATCTATTGCTGGATCCCTCTTCTCTAAGACATCCATTGCTGGATCCCTCTTCTCTAAGACATCCATTGCTGGATCTCTCTCCTCTAAGACATCTATTGCTGGATCCCTCTTCTCTAAGACATCTATTGCTGGATCCCTCTTCTCTAAGACATTTATTGCTGGATCCCTCTTCTCTAAGACATCCATTGCTGGATCTCTCTCCTCTAAGACATCTATTACTGGATTCCTCTCCTCTGAGACATATATTGCTGGATCCCTCTCCTATGAGACATCTATTACTGGATCTCTCTCCTCTAAGCCATCTGTTAGTGGACTCTTTTCCTCCGAGACATCTATTACTGGATTCCTCTCCTCAGAAACATATATTGCTGGATCCCTCTCCTCTGAGACATCTATTACTGGATCCCTCTCCTCAGAGACATCTACTGCTGGATCCCATTCCTCTGAGACATCTATTGTTGGATCTCTCTTCTCTAAGACATCTATTAGAGGATCCTTTATCTCTCAGACATTTTTGCTGGATCCTTCACCTCTGAGACATCTATTGCTGGATTCCTCTCCTCTGAGATATATAATTATTAGTGGATACTCCACCTCTTAGACATCGTTTGCTGGATCTCTCACCTCAAAGACATCTATTGCTGGATACCTCTCCTCTGAGACATCTATTGCTGGATACCTC
The DNA here is from genome assembly GCA_033675545.1 of Elysia crispata. Taxonomy (NCBI): domain Eukaryota; kingdom Metazoa; phylum Mollusca; class Gastropoda; family Plakobranchidae; genus Elysia; species Elysia crispata. The sequence continues at coordinate 243,310 of JAWDGP010006789.1, read as the reverse complement.
TCCTCTGAGACATCTATTGCTGGATACCTCTCCTCTGAGATATCTATTGCTGGATACCTCTCCTCTCAGACATCTATGTCTGAATTTCTCTATCCTTAGAGATTCATTTTTGAATTGTTTTCCCCCAATTTAATGTTTTTCACTGTCATATTCTTGCAGATTTATTTCTGGATCTGCCGCCCATGGGAGTATTTGTCCAACCCCCTCCCTGGGAGATCTACTTCTTGATCCTTCTCCACTCCTAAATTCTGTTTTTGCAGCATGGGTAGTAAAATTACGATTCTGCAGTCTGAGCAGAAATATCAATATGAAAAGACCCGCGGCTTTGTTTGGAAACTATGAAATTTCTCCAAATAGCGTTAAATTTCTGGCGCTTTGTACATGAATTAAATGTCCCCATTAAATTTTATCCTGATATAACTTGTGATAGATTAATAAATCTATTACCATGATAAATATCACCATAAAACTTTTTTCTGTTGTAACTAGCTATGGATGCAAGACTCAATGTCGGTGAGGTAAAATGTCCCCATATAATCTTTATTTTAATCATTCGAATACTTTTGGGTATTAGGCTGCATTCTCCAAGAACAGTAAAGTCTCTATGTGAGGAAAGTTAACTTTTTTTTTTAAATTAAGGTTATCTTACCTTCAGTGGTGAACCAAATTTTTTCTTGATTGTAACCGAACCACCTGCTGTTACTTTCCCTGGCAGTTTGAGAGGGTCAGGCTTGACAGTCACTTTGTTGACCACGACTATCTCGTCTTGAGGCCTAGCGCAGTTGGTGAACACAAACCTGTTTACGGTGTCCCATCGTTGGAGCTAGACACAGAATGAAAAGTCTTCAGTTAGAGAGATCTGTGCCCGGATCAGCACCCCCGGTAACAGATCGGGGGCATCTTACAGTGACCAGGCTAAAGGCGTTTGGTTAAAGAGCTTAGTAGCAAAAGGTTGGAACTTTTGTTATTTCAAGCAATGAACATAGAACCTCGTTGCTTTGAGGAAGATCTTGTTCAGCAAGTTTGATGAAGTTGGTATTTATGAACAAAAAACTGGATGGACTTTATGTCACTCTCACTTAATTAGTTATTGTACGTTGTGACCTCAAGTCAGTAATATTTTAAACAACAGTACGACATGTGCAGTGCGCCGTTCCACATTTATATCAATCAATCAGGTGCCGTGTTCTGTAGCGTAGGCGATCATGACCTTCCACGCACCTCTATCCCCTGTCGCTTTTAGTGCATCTGTCACTCATCCCGCTTTTAGCCATTTTGTTAGTCCACCCAATACTTTCTCGCCGATTTCTCCTACTGCGTTACCCTACGACCATTCCAGCTGTCACGAGATGTTCTAGTTTCTCTCTCTTCTCGTCATAATGACCAAAAGAGGATTGCCTGGCGTATTTTATTCATGAGTGGTCTTGTTGTGTCTTATTTCTAATCAGCTCATTTCAAGAAATAAAGCGTCTTGTAAGACAAGGATTTGTGCTTTCTGCAGACATTATCTCTCTTTACAATGAAGTTATTATGCAAACCTTAGAAGAATATCGAGGAATCAAAGTAGGAGGATACAACGTAAACAACTTGAGAGACGCTGGTGACACTGTATTAATTGCAGAAAATAAAGAAGACCTGACACAATTATTTGATATCGTGGAAGAAGAAAAGAGAAAGAAAAGATTGAATAGCAAATATAAAGAAGTAATGGTCGTCAGTCAAAACAATGAGTGTCCACAAATCAGCATCTTTATCAACAGGAATAAACTCAAGCAAAGGCATCAATTCAAATACTTGGATACTTTAATATCAAATGATGGACACAACAACACTCAAGTTGCATCTAGAATAGCGCAAGCAAAAAAGAGTTTCCAGAAAATGCAATCAGTATTAGCATAGCGCAAGCAAAAAAGAGTTTCCAGAGAATGCAATCAGTATTAGCATAGCGCAAGCAAAAAAGAGTTTCCAGAGAATGCAATCAGTATTAGCATAGCGCAAGCAAAAAAGAGTTTCCAGAGAATGCAATCAGTATTAGCAAATGCAAACATCTCCATTTACACAAGATGAGCCCTGGAGTGCTTTATTGAAACCATTCTGATGTATGGATGCGAGGCCTGGACAATTTCAAAATAGTTATAAAGGAAAATGAAGGCAAAAGAAATGTGCTTTCATATTCATTTTATATAACTTTTTTTGGTTTGGTTGTTTGTGAGGGTTTTTTTTTTTTCAATAAACAAGACTATTCTAGTCTTGGGCACCTCAGTGCTAGTGAATTATACGACTCTTAAATAAAAATTAAAATAATAATCAAATAAGATAATGTATATCTTGCACTCTTATACCTCCTCCCTCAACTGAGTTATCACTGAAACAATCAATGTATCACACTCACAATCGATCATAGGATCTTCACCTTTAAAAGTCTATGAATCTCTCGTGTGAATAACCAATCGCCGTACTATTCTAACAATCATCTACCATGTAATTGACGATCGCACTACATATAAATAAATCGTGACATCAATCATTCAATTAACAAAGCAAATAGTCTATGAATAAACTCATCTATCATGCAACCATTGAACCACACTCTAGGTTAATGAGCCAAGCCATAAGTCATGCCATGAATTAATCACTCTATCGACCAACACGGCTACTAAGCCCCTCCACCCAACAAACCACAGTTGGGTCTGTCTTACCTTTGGAGTGTCTATAGCCCCGAAGCTCCCAGCAAACAGTGACTCTGTGGAGCGGCCCTGAAGAGCGTTGTCCAGAAAGCCGACAAACTTCTTGAAGTTAGCGTGTGCCTGCTGCTCTAGCTCGCTCAGCTCCGACAGGCTGGAGCTGGAGCTGGCGCAGGCGAGCTGAGCTAGGGCAGACATCAGGAGGAACCAAGCGGCCTTCATAGTGAATCAGAGTGAGACTCAGCAACACAGCAGCACAACAGGATGAAATAATAAATCTAAACCTTATACAGGATGGTAAGTCAGGCGGGGAATGCACTCAGCCACACAGTAGCACAACAAGATGAAATAATAAATTTAGACCTTATATAGGGAGGTAAGTCAGGCGGGGAATGCACTCAGCCACACAGTAGCACAACAAGATTAATAGATCTAGACCTTAAACTGCTGCTCTTGCAAAGCAGCCGTTGTTTAACTTTAAAAAAAACTTTTGGAATGGGGTCAGTGAATCCATTCACTAAATAATAGATAACTGGTAGAAATTTTGTGATCATAGCCTTTTCGGTTTTTGTTAGAATTAATTAGGAACACTGACAATTATGTCTGCAACGAAATGTATGCGAAAAAGCTGCGTAACTTGGTGAAATGACGCCACAAATCGTTCATCAGTGTTGATACTTTATCAGGGAGCACGGGACATAAACCATCTGTTATCAGCAAATCAGGCCAATCAGAAAAACGAGACTAAAGAAGAGATAACCAGAGACTGTTTTAGATTTAATCATTGTCTTTTCTATATAAAAAAGTCAGAGAGATAAGTTTTCTACATGACCATGATTTGATCGATCTGTAGAAACATGATACGATTATTTTTTTTATTGTTTTACATAACTGTATAGAGAGACTTATGGGCTGACACCGAGTGGGAGACTTTTCGCTGCGAGAGAAAGCGTCTGTTTATAGCTTTCTTGGCTAGAGGTTTCCTGTGGTATATCAAACATCTTTTTCATCCCTTGTGAACCAAAAAAAAATCTTTTTTTTTTCGATTCCAAAATACCATATGGTGGATTAATTGTTCTATAACATTGTTATTCCATAGATTCCTTGGTCTAGCATTCGCCCAAATCCATTAAATACTGGAGCAATGAAATCGTCACATTGTGAATTTTTGTTCTGCTATAGGAGCAAAGTATCGAGCAGTGGCCTAGTTGCTTTTGTTCACAAGCTAGTTCGTCAGATAGTGTGGGTCAGTGCAGCAACGCATAGTGAGCCACCTTCACTTTTACTCAGCTAATCCGTCAGATAGTGTGGGTCAGTGCAGCAACGCATAGTGAGCCACCTTCACTTTTCCTCAAATAATCCATCACATTACGGGACAATTGAACTTTTACTCAGCTAATCCATCACATTACGGGATAATTGAACTTTTACTCAGCTAATCCATCACATTACGGGATAATTGAACTTTTACTCAGCTAATCCATCACATTATGGGACAATTGAACTTTTACTCAGCTAATCCATCACATTATGGGACAATTGAACTTTTACTCAGCTAATCCATCACATTATGGGACAATTGAACTTTTACTCAGCTAATCCATCACATTACGGGATAATTGAACTTTTACTCAGCTAATCCATCACATTACGAGATAGTTGAACTTTTACCCAGCTAATCCATCACATTACGGGGCAATTGAACTTTTACTCTGCTAATCCATCACATTATGGGACAATTGAACTTTTATTCAGTTAATCCATCACATTATGGGACAGTTGGACTTTTACTCAGCTAATCCATCACATTACGAGATAGTTGAACTTTTACTCAGCTAATCCATCACATTACGGGACAATTGAACTTTTACTCAGCTAATCCATTGCATTACGGGATAATTGAACTTTTACTCAGCCAATCCATCACATAGTTAGCCAGTTGAACTTTTACTCAGCTAATACGTCACTTAGTTAACCAGTTTCACTTTTACTCAGCTAATACGCCACATACTGTGGGTCATTGCAGCTTGAATACTACTAAGGCAATACATAGGGAATCAGTTTCACTTTTACTCTGCCAATCCATCACATAAAGAGACAGTTTAACTTACTCAACTAATTCATCACCTAGAGGGACAGTTTAACTTTTACTCTGCCAATCCATCACATAAAGAGACAGTTTAACTTTTACTCAACTAATTCATCACCTAGAGGAACAGTTTAACTTTTACTCAACTAATTCATCACCTAGAGGGGCAGTTTAACTTTTACTCAACTAATTCATCACCTAGAGGGACAGTTTAACTTTTACTCAACTAATTCATCACCTAGAGGGACAGTTTAACTTTTACTCAACTAATTCATCACCTAGAGGGACAGTTTAACTTTTACTCAAATAATTCATCACCAAGAAGGACAGTTTAACTTTTACTCAAGTAATTCATCACCTAGAGGGACAGTTTAACTTTTACTCAACTAATTCATCACCTAGAGGGACAGTTTAACTTTTACTCAACTAATTCATCACTTAGAAAGACAGTTGAGATTGTACTCAGTTACTATATTCCTTTGTTTGCAAGTTAACCTTTACACAGCTATTCTTTACCTAAATTAGCAGGTTGCTGTTGTAGAGCTACTTCTGATTGTTTTCAACTTTTGGATGGAGAAGTTCATTGGATTGCACCTTTCGAGAGCTGGACTTTAAAAAAAAGTAATAACAGGCATCTTGATAAAAAGCTTTCTGTTGTATATTAAATATTGCTTTCACTACTACAGAGAACGTTACTTTACTTGATACGTGAAATGTTTTCTTGTGGTGAAGCTGTTATGCTTAATGATCACTCGATAGAACAGTTTCAGAGAACCTATCCCCTTCATAACTGACCAGTTGTATTTTGACAACATCAAAGCATAGTTGGTCTGAATATCTATATCACAAACCAATCTATGACTTAGCGGGCCATTTACTGTAGTAGACAACCAGTCCATCTTAGAGCGGATCATTTACTGTAGTAGACAACCAGTCTATCATAGAGCGGGCCATTTACTGTAGTAGACAACCAGTCCATCTTAGAGCGGATCATTTACTGTAGTAGACAACCAGTCTATCATAGAGCGGACCATTTACTGTAGTAGACAACCAGTCTATCATAGAGCGGGCCATTTACTGTAGTAGACAACCAGTCTATCTTAGAGCGGACCATTTACTGTAGTAGACAACCAGTCTATCATAGAGCGGACCATTTACTGTAGTAGACAACCAGTCTATCATAGAGCGGGCCATTTACTGTAGTAGACAACCAGTCCATCTTAGAGCGGATCATTTACTGTAGTAGACAACCAGTCTATCATAGAGCGGGCCATTTACTGTAGTAGACAACTAGTCTATCATAGAGCGGGCCATTTACTGTAGTAGACAACTAGTCTATCATAGAGCGGGCCATTTACTATAGTAGACAACCAGTCCATCTTAGAGCGGATCATTTACTGTAGTAGACAACCAGTCTATCATAGAGCGGCCCAATTACTGTAGTAGACAACCAGTCTATCATAGAGCGGGCCATTTACTGTAGTAGACAACTAGTCTATCATAGAGCGGGCCATTTACTGTAGTAGACAACCAGTCTATCATAGAGCGGGCCATTTACTGTAGTAGACAACCAGTCCATCTTAGAGCGGACCATTTACTGTAGTAGACAACCAGTCTATCATAGAGCGGACCATTTACTGTAGTAGACAACCAGTCTATCATAGAGCGGACCATTTACTGTAGTAGACAACCAGTCTATCATAGAGCGGACCATTTACTGTAGTAGACAGTCAGTCTATCATAGAGCGGACCATTTACTGTAGTAGACAGTCAGTCTATCATAGAGCGGACCATTTACTGTAGTAGACAACCAGTCTATCATAGAGCGGGCCATTTACTGCAGTAGACAGTCAGTCTATCATATAGCCGTCCAGTTACTGTATTACAAAACCAGACTATCATATAGCCGTCCAGTTACTGTAGTAGACAACCAGTCCATCATAGAGCGGACCACTTTGTGTAGTAGACAACCTGTCTATCATAGAGCGGGCCAGATACTATAGTAGACAACCAGTCTATCACATAACAGGCCATTTACTGTAGCGGACAACTAGTCTATCATAGAGCGGGCCATTTGCTTTAGTAAATAACCAATCTATCATATAGCCGTCCAGTTACTGCAGTAGACAACCAGTCTATCACATAACAGGCCAGTTACTGCAGTGGACAACCAGTCTATCATAGAGCGGGCCATTTACTATAATAGACAACCAGTCTATCATAGAGCGGGCCATTTACTGTAGTAGACAACCAGTCCATCTTAGAGCGGGCCTGGTACCGTAATAGACAACCAGTCTATCATAGAGCGGACCATTTACTGTAGTAGATGGCCAGTCTATCATAGAGCGGACCAGTTACTGTAGTAGATGGCCAGTCTATCATAGAGCGGACCAGTTACTACAGTAGACAACCAGTCTATCATAGAGCAGGCCAGTAACTGAGATAGACTACTAGTCTATCACGTGGCTGGCCAGAGACTCTGGTAGACAGGCAGTCTATCACCCAGCGCAACAGATACTATTTTTCTTTCTTTTTTGGCAATCTCTCGGTCTTTCCTCTCGCTCTCATATTCCTATTTTTCTAGATATTATGAAGCTTTTCTGAACTCGCGATGACTAGGCATTGGTTCGATCAGTTAGTGAATGGAAGCCCAGCATACCAGAGATGGTCGTCTCAGAGTTTATTTTCTACCACAGATATGATAAGGAATTTCTTATTATTAGTGTGGTGATCGTTGTCAACTGCTTAAAAATAAGGACTCTCACTCATTTCTCTCTGTCTCTGTCTGTCTGTCTGCCTGTCTGCCTGTCTGCCTGTCTGTCTGTCTGTCTGTCTGTCTGTCTGTCTGTCTGTCTGTCTGTCTGTCTGTCTCTCTCTCTCTCTCTCTCTCTCTCTCTCTCTCTCTCTCTCTCTCTCTCTCTCTCTCTCTTTCTCCATCTCTTTCTCTCTCTCTTTCTTACTCTCTTTCTCCTTCTCTCTCTCGTTCTCTCTCTCCGTCTCTTTCTTTCTTTCTCTTTATACATTTATCTGTCTAACCCTGAGCCTTTTTCTTTAGCTCTGTCGAGTACCAAATATTTATCTTCATCTTGTTATCCTTGTTTACCTCCCTGGCTTATTATCTAAACAGATATGCCCGCCCGTTTTGTCGCGCTCGTCCCTCTAACCAATTTCCTAGGTCTGTTTATTCTTTTGTCTTCGCTGAAGGAAACGACTGCTTGCCACATTCTTTAATTAGAAGTCGATTTAATGAAATAAAAAAGGGGAGGGGGGGGGGGGGGGGGGGGGGGGTGTTTAAGAGGTACAGCTGTATAAACCTGTATCTGTTTCTGACTGAATTAGATTATATCTGTTTAAATAAGTTTATCAAACTTTTCATTATTCGGAATCGAAAAAACTGCGACGAATCTAATTACGTGTTTCACACCGCCAAAGAATTACTGCCAGACGCTGTTAGAGGGCCGCCCATAAACAGTCCCACTCCACCCACTGGTGAGCCAACTGTATCTGTTTGGCTCTGTTGAGCATGTCTCAATTCGCTTTTCAGCTTATCTTAATGACTCATTCATCCTTTCTTTTCACAAATACGCGCTGAGAGAGGAAGGTGAGCTCATCTACACTCTCTGGTGAGCCTCAGCTGGCCTCGGGAGTGTGCGCGTACACAGGATAATTAGGAACTCTGTCAGGGGTTGTTAGGACAACAGAGTAGCACGCGTGTGAGCTGTCATCACGGCGTGAAAGCTGAACTCCGTCATGCTACATCTAGACTGTTGTCATCGTCATGTGGCGATGTGGGGCCGCTCTAGCGTTATAAGGTCGCCAGTACTCTCCACCACAGGCTAGGTCTAAACTCTGGGTTTTGTTCCATCCAGACTATCATCATCGTCATGTGGCGAGGTTTGCGATGTGGGGCCGCTCTAGCGTTATAAGGTCGCCAGTAGGCCTACTCTCCACCACAGGCTAGGTCTAAACTCTGGGTTTTGTTACATCCAGACTGTCATCATCGTCGTGTGGCGAGGTTTGCGATGTGGGGCCGCTCTAGCGATATAAGGTCGCCAGTACTCTCCACCACAGGCTAGGTCTAAACTCTGGGTTTTGCTACATCCAGCCTGTCATCATCGTCGTGTGGCGAGGTTTGCGATGTGGGGCCGCTCTAGCGATATAAGGTCGCCAGTACTCTCCACCACAGGCTAGGTCTAAAGCTTTCACCAAAAATTTACTTCATCTGTCAACAACTTCTTGGCTACGTAACTATTTTTATAACGTTAGTTCAGGAGAACAGGAGAAGCGAACAATTGTGCCTACGCCCAGCAGACGTGCTATGACTGGCGGGGGGGGGGGGGGGGGGGAGATCGCTCTGGAAGAGACTCGAACCCAAACCGTGTAATTAAGGTTCAGACTTTTTGACTGCATTTAGCATATTTGAACAATAGACCTAAACCAAAACTAGCCACTCGGATTAAAGCAAACAGTAGCCATGAATTTGGCTTCACCAGAGTCGGGGACAGACTGAGACGCCTCGGTTGCTGCTCGTGCTATGTGAGCAAAGTCTGCACCCAATGTGATGGTCTCTGTCTTTACTTGTTAGGTAGTCTAGACCAAAAAAAAAAATCCTCCATTCTCGTTTCCCCCCCCCCCTTACCCTTTTGTCAATCCTCTTTCCTTTCTTTAAATCCCCAGCATTGGGGCGACCTTGACAGGTCAACATGACAAATTAGTGAAGGATCTATCTAACTCTGTATTATTTTTACTGTTCATATGACTACACTTCTCAAGAGTCTTAGATGAGGAATATGTCGGATGAAACCTGTACCATCCATTGTGTCTTGGTCTCGAGAGTCTTAGATGAGGAATATGTCGGATGAAACCTGTACCATCCATTGTGTCTTGGTCTCGAGAGTCTTAGATGAGGAATATGTCGGATGAAACCTGTACCATCCATTGTGTCTTGGTCTCGAGAGTCTGTAACATCAATTGTGTCTAGGTTTTCAGATAATTCGAGCATGTGAGAGCGCCTGTACCCTGACCTGACCGCCTCTTATGGAGACCAGAGGCTTTATTTTGGGGACTATCCAGACATTTCCACGTCTTGAACCTGGAAAGTTTAAAGACTTATGGGCAAAATGTAAGTCCAAAGTTTCAGAGCTAAAACAACACCAAGAAGTTCTCAGGTAGAGCTACAGATTAGTTTTGTCATGAGAGATCCACATGATTGTTGTCAACATGGCGGCCAGCGCGACAAGTGTGTCTGTTGGGAAAGATGTGGACACGACAGTATCTCTAGAAATCAGGATCCGATACGTCTTAGATCTGATGGAAATCTTATGCATGAGCAGGCGGCTAGCAGCAAGCATGCTTGTGACAAAAAAAAAATACTTTAGGTAAATGCAAGTGTTTGGATCATCTCTCGTGGAGCGGCCTGAGAGTTAATAGAACAAGCAATGCTCGCTTACAGCCTGATAAAATGTTGTATGAAACCCCGCCGCCCTTAGCCCCCCAGGTGCTTACAGCCTGGTAGAATGTTGTATGAAACACCGCCGCCCTGAGCCCCCCAGATGCTTACAGCCTGATTAATGTGGTATACTATGAAACACCGCCCTGAGCCCTCCAGGTGCTTACAGCCTGATAAAATGTTGTATGAAACACCGCCGCCCTGAGCCCCCCAGGTGCTTACAGCCTGATAAATGTTGTATGAAACACCGCCGCCCTGAGCCCCCCAGGTGCTTACAGCCTGATAAATGTGGTATGAAACACCGCCGCCCTGAGCCCCCAGGTGCTTACAGCCTGATAAAATGTTGTATGAAACACCGCCGCCCTGAGCCCCCAGGTTCTTACAGCCTGATAAAATGTTGTATGAAACACCGCCGCCCTGAGCCCCCAGGTTCTTACAGCCTGATAAAATGTTGTATGAAACACCGCCGCCCTGAGCCCCCCAGGTGCTTACAGCCTGATAAAATGTTGTATGAAACACCGCCGCCCTGAGCCCCCCAGGTGCTTACAGCCTGATAAAATGTTGTATGAAACACCGCCGCCCTGAGCCCCCCAGGTGCTTACAGCCTGATAAAATGTTGTATGAAACACCGCCGCCTTGAGCCCCCCAGATGCTTACAGCCTGGTAAAATGTTGTATGAAACACCGCCGCCCTGAGCCCCCCAGGTGCTTACAGCCTGATAAAATGTTGTATGAAACACCGCCGCCCTGAGCCCCCCAGGTGCTTACAGCCTGATAAAATGTTGTATGAAACACCGCCGCCCTGAGCCCCCCAGGTGCTTACAGACTGATAAAATGTTGTATGAAACACCGCCGCCCGAGCCCCCCAGATGCTTACAGCCTGATAAAATGTTGTATGAAACACCGCCGCCCTGAGCCCCCCAGGTGCTTACAGCCTGATAAAATGTTGTATGAAACACCGCCGCCCTGAGCCCCCAAGGTGCTTACAGACTGATAAATGTTGTATGAAACACCGCCGCCCTGAGCCCCCAGGTGCTTACAGCCTGATAAAATGTTGTATGAAACACCGCCGCCTTGAGCCCCCCAGATGCTTACAGCCTGGTAAAATGTTGTATGAAACACCGCCGCCCTGAGCCCCCAGGTGCTTACAGCCTGATAAAATGTTGTATAAAACACCGCCGCCCTGAGCCCCCCAGGTGCTTACAGCCTGATAAAATGTTGTATGAAACACCGCCGCCCTGAGCCCCCCAGGTGCTTACAGCCTGATAAAATGTTGTATGAAACACCGCCGCCCTGAGCCCCCCAGGTGCTTACAGCCTGATAAAATGTTGTATGAAACACCGCCGCCCTGAGCCCCCCAGGTGCTTACAGACTGATAAATGTTGTATGAAACACCGCCGCCCTGAGCCCCCAAGTGCTTACAGCCTGATAAAATGTTGTATAAAACACCGCCGCCCTGAGCCCCCCAGGTGCTTACAGCCTGATAAATGTTGTATGAAACACCGCCGCCCTGAGCCCCCCAGGTGCTTACAGCCTGATAAAATGTTGTATGAAACACCGCCGCCCTGAGCCCCCCAGGTGCTTACAGACTGATAAATGTTGTATGAAACACCGCCGCCCTGAGCCCCCAGGTGCTTACAGCCTGATAAAATGTTGCATGAAACACCGCCGCCTTGAGCCCCCCAGATGCTTACAGCCTGGTAAAATGTTTTATGAAACACCGCCGCCCTGAGCCGCCAGGTGCTTACAGCCTGATAAAATGTTGTATAAAACACCGCCGCCCTGAGCCCCCCAGGTGCTTACAGCCTGATAAAATGTTGTATGAAACACCGCCGCCCTAAGCCCCCCAGATGCTTACAGCCTGATAAAATGTTGTATGAAACACCGCCGCCCTGAGCCCCCAGGTGCTTACAGCCTGATAAAATGTTGTATGAAACACCGCCGCCCTGAGCCCCCAGGTGCTTACAGCCTGATAAAATGTTGTATGAAACACCGCCGCCCTGAGCCCCCCAGATGCTTACAGCCTGATAAAATGTTGTATGAAACACCGCCGCCCTGAGCCCCCCAGGTGCTTACAGCCTGATAAAATGTTGTATGAAACACCGCCGCCCTGAGCCCCCCAGATGCTTACAGCCTGATAAATGTGGTATGAAACACCGCCGCCCTGAGCCCCCAGGTGCTTACAGCCTGATAAATGTGGTATGAAACATTGCCGGCCTAAGTCCCCAGGGGCTCACAGCGTGATAAATAGGGCGGAGTCTACTATAGTCAGGATTATCTTCCGTATCCGGTTTTGACCCGAGTAAACTGATTGGCGGAGTCTACTATAGTCAGGATTATCTTCCGTATCCGGTTTTGACCCGAGGAAACTGATTGGCGGAGTCTACTATAGTCAGGATTATCTTCCGTATCCGGTTTTGACCCGAGTAAACTGATTGGCGGAGTCTACTATAGTCAGGATTATCTTCCGTATCCGGTCTTGACCCGAGGAAACTGATTGGCGGAGTCTACTATAGTCAGGATTATCTTCCGTATCCGGTCTTGACCCGAGTAAACTGATTGGCGGAGTCTACTATAGTCAGGATTATCTTCCGTATCCGGTCTTGACCCGAGCAAACTGATTGGCGGAGTCTACTATAGTCAGGATTATCTTCCGTATCCGGTTTTGACCCGAGGAAACTGATTGGCGGAGTCTACTATAGTCAGAAGTGTCCTCCGTATCCGGTTTTGACCCGAGGAAACTGATTGGCGGAGTCTACTATAGTCAGAAGTATCCTCCGTATCCGGTTCTGACCCGAGGAAACTGACTGGCGCAGTCTACTACAATCCACTTTCTCTCTCTCTCACTCTCTCTCTCTCTCTCTCTCTCTCTCTCTCTCTCTCTCTCTCTCTCTCTCTCTGTCTCTCTCTGTCTCTCTCTATCTCCCTATCTCTCCGGCTGCGTACTGCCTTCCTCCTCTATTAGGAACTGGCTTTGGTGGGCAAGTTACAGCCATAGGCTTGCAATGTTGCAATGTTGCTGGACTCGTATATATTCATCTCCTTATTATTTGTGTTAGGAACACTGTTAGGCTTGAAAGAATTCTTAAATTAAGTAGTAACTGGTAGAAAAACTATAGAATTGGTTTAGCTACACAGAGCAAAGCTTCAAACGGTGATGGACCATCAAAGGGCATTAATGGAGTTATCGAGATAGAAACAAGAACATGTTTCTGATCCATGATAAAATATTTGAAATCTCATTGTCTAACTTAAGAGCTTTGAGTCTCAGACACTGGTGTATTGATATACCGGTACCAGTTAAAGTATTTGTATTAATAAATGATAAGTTTGAATATTGCAATAAAATTCTGCCTTAATGACAATTATCTATTACAATTTCTTCCTAGAATACTGATGATTACTCTCCATTAAAGGTCTCCATATTCTCAGACTCAGAATTGGTAATCCTTAATATGCCTTCATTAATCATATTGATAGAGATTCCCTTAGGTTTTTATTTAACACCCTAAGATTTTCAACACCTTGATGATTATATGGAAGTTTTCGTTCCAGGTAACATTCATGACCGGTTACAGTGTATTCATCAATGAAAATGTTCTATTAAAAATACATGTACATAATTATACTCATTACTCACATTGCCTTCATGATCAAATTTCACGCTGCTTTCTTTTCATCCACGAATATTCCTGATCTTCTTTTTAAAACTTTGAATGATTTTGTTCAATAATTTTATTCTGAATCTGAACAAAAAACTTAAATTATTTAGAGAATCAGAGAGCAAAGAAAGACAGAGAGAAAGCGAGGACAGAAACAGAGACAGACAGAGAGGAAAAAAAACCCAGAGATTATTTGAAATATATACCTAGGCAGACAGACTTCAAGTGGAAAAAAAGGCGGACAGACAAGGCCAGAGCTAGAGACTGATGTGTTGGAATCTTCGAGTCCTGACAAGACTGAATCAAAAAACATACAATCCGTGAGTGTAAAACTTTGCTTTATTACATGCAAACATCATGAGAACTGGTGATAGAATCCAATAAAATACACAAGATATACTGAGCATATAAAAATATGTACAGGTATAAACAAGAGTAATTCACGCCATGGCTCCCAATATCCTAAGACACCGGTCATGCAGGTCTACCAAGTGCGAACAGATAGAAAGTTCCATGTGACTCAGTGAAAGCTGCTGGTTGTAATCTCTGCATCTCAGACTTGCGTGACGTCCATCATGTTTAGTGCAGGGAGCTGTCACCTCTACAAAGTCGCAATAGTAGTATGGCTTTACTCATTATAGACTAGCCATAATTAGTTTACATTTTTAATTGAGAAGCATATGCCACCCAAAGAAAATGTTCTCATGGTGCTTTTGAAATGTGTTTCTGAAATTATGCCCATGCATAAAATTCTTTAAAGTAATTTTATAAGTTGTACCACAAGTTTAAAAGAAAAAGAGATCAACTCAATCATCTACAACCTGTAAAGAATTTAGTGCTCAAATCAAAGAGGGTTCTCAAGTTCTGATTTATCTGCTCTGAGAAAAATAACACTAGATTCTAGTCCTCAGAATGCAAATTTCATTTTTTTGTGACAGATTGTTGTCCAATTTCATCTTTGTTAAAACTAACCCAACTGAGCCGAGACTTCTAACCACCAAAAGGGCTGATTTTACAGCTTTTTGTTCTGACTCCTCTATCAATGCCGAGACTTCTAACCACCAAAAGGGCTGATTTTACAGCTTTTTGTTCTGACTCCTCTATCAATGCCGAGACTTCTAACAACCAAAAGGGCTGATTTTACAGCTTTTTGTTCTGACTCCTCTATCAATGCCGAGACTTCTAACCACCAAAAGGGCTGATTTTACAGCTTTTTGTTCTGACTCCTCTATCAATGCCGAGACTTCTAACAACCAAAAGGGCTGATTTTACAGCTTTTTGTTCTGACTCCTCTATCAATGCCGAGACTTCTAACAACCAAAAGGGCTGATTTTACAGCTTTTTGTTCTGACTCCTCTATCAATGCCGAGACTTCTAACAACCAAAAGGGCTGATTTTACAGCTTTTTGTTCTGACTCCTCTATCAATGCCGAGACTTCTAACAACCAAAAGGGCTGATTTTACAGCTTTTTGTTCTGACTCCTCTATCAATGCCGAGACTTCTAACAACCAAAAGGGCTGATTTTACAGCTTTTTGTTCTGACTCCTCTATCAATTCCAACAGCTAACTATTTTAATTTGTTCTATTGCATCATAATCTTAAACAGGTTACATTATTTAAAAACAGCTATGTCCAGGTTTTTGTTTGGTTTTGCAATTCAGACATAGAAGCTTTTTCTTGAGAATGGACAAAGGGTATCATAATCAGGGCAAAGAAGTCTAGGGTAGACACTCAATCATCTGAGCCATTGAATGCCCCTTTGTACTAGAAGTCTGCATAAAATATTGGCAGGATTGAAAACAAGGGTTTAATTTATTTACTGTCTAATAGTCCTACGGTGAAGGTTACAAAACAAATGAGGACTGAAAATTTGATGGGTTATGGTGGAATATTTCAGAACAGAGATTCAGAAGATGAGGAAAAAATAGAAATTCCGTCAGGCAGGAATAGATTCAAATATGTGAGAATCTGGAAATGCTGCAGAAATATATATAATAAGGCTCAGAACTTGAGCCATACATGTTTTTTTTTTCTTGTTCTGTTTGTTAATTTCCTCATCCAACCAGTGTACTTTGGTCAATTATAATCTGAACTTGTTACAATGATAAACAACTGACACAGATTCTCTTTATACTGTGTTTTACTAACACCATAAACATTATTCACTGAATCAATGGCTTTCAGAGATTTCATATTATATCAATGGACAAAAAAATTATTCCAATCTTAAACATGACCACGAAAATTTTATCAAACTTTCTCTACCAATGTGTGATGATGAGTAACAGGTTTCATCATTCCAACTTCTGGAAAATGAAACTTGAAATAGCTTTGAATGAGAAAAGTGGCCGTTCTGTGCATTTCCAAAAGTAAAAGTAAAAGATAAGAAAAGTAGGAAAGTGTAGGTGCATCTCAGCAGTTTGGCTTTCCACTTAAAAAAAATCAGGTCACCATTCCCTTTAAAAAAAAGCCAATGTACTTTCTTCTCTTCTCTACTGTTTTCTCGAATCAATCTACGGGCAAAAGAATTGGTAAAATAACATAGGCTATGAGAGAAAAACTTCAAAAAGAAATCATTCTACCCTAAAAGATTTGCTCTGAATTTCTGCCAGGTGGTTCCAGTCAGGCAAGATTTACGGTCAAGATTAATCCACTTACTTACAGCTTATAACAAATTCAAGGTTAAAAAAAAAACAAGAAGAAAAAGAAGAAGAAAAATGAGAAAATTTTTACACAAATGAAGTGAAACCGTTGTCATAAGTCTATATGTGGCAAGAGTTGAAAACATTCTCAGAAGCTGCCAAAGATCCTAAAAGTAGACAGACTAACATGGAAATCGACACAAACAAATCTGCCACTCCTCCTGTACCATCCCAAGCCTCAATAACTACCTCAGTGAGAGTGAGGTCGCAACAAGCAGAAACTATAATGACACTCCATATATTTCTTGTCTTCATTTCTTTCTGCAAGATAAAGATAAATGCACCTCTATCTTCAGACACTTCCTCTTACACAGAGCAAAAATAGTTTGAAATGAGGGCAAAGAACAAATACAAAATAAAAAAAAAAACCTTCCACAATCATATATCACATGGATTCTGCGTAGCTGATGGTGGCAACCGACTTTTACTTTGTATCAATACTTAACACTTTCACACTATAATTTAAAAAAAAATCTTTTTATAAAATTATAATTTCAAATAGCTTTTTCTTGCTGGGTTGCATATATTCTTAAGCATTTTCTGTGAAAAATAATATGCAAAACAAGAAAAAAATTTAAAAAAAAGTATGATTTGTCAAATGCAGTTTGCATTTATCACAAAGTTTGGAACCAGAACAGAGTGATCCTTACTGTTCCACATGTTTCTTGTATCTTTCAGGGGCAGCAACTCTTCTTCTCTTCCCTGCATTTTGTGTATCACCCTCAATAAAAAAGACAATCTGCTCCCCACATCCAACCAAATGAGAAGATAAGTGATGAAAAATAACATGAAGTTTTCAGAGTTTTCATCCCTTCCCCTTCCTGCCTTGACTGGTATAACTTGGGTGGAGCTAGACAGCAGTATGCCATGTAATATGCCATGTAATATGCCATGTCTAGCCAGGATATGCTCAATAGTATCTGATAAACCTCACAAACCGTCTAGATATAAGGATGTAAATGTTGTAACAAGGCATAAGTAGTTCATCAATTGATAAACTGAACAATACGTGTATATCAATATGATTGTCCTTGCAGCATCAAAGGAAAAGAATGATTCGTGCGGACATTTCTATCTCACACTAATCTTAACATTACACAAGATTTTTCCAAGTCTGTGTAGTCACTTGTGCTCAGCGACTCCTTAAGTTTGATGAGCTAAAGTAAATTAGATACGCAGATAAACAAGGGTTTTGCCAGGTCTCTGCAAGTCCTTAAAATATTAGCAATATAGATTACAGCTTGTATTGACGTTTCAACCTCAATTTGACAGTCCCTCCACTGAGAAGCGTAAACCTACCAATGTCCCAAATTCATGTCAGAAAAAATATGTGCACAAAACAATGCAGCCAGTCACAACAAAAAACAATATCCTTGAACCAAACAGATTTACACTGGTCTTCTGGATGTTATTCAAAAGTGCACAGAAGTCATTTATTCTAACTACGCAGCATGACCCTTCGTGACCTCTCATATCATGTTACCCTCAGAATCATGTGATGACATGCAGGTAAATTAAGTGGAAAATAATCAAAAAGACAATACATGACCGGCGTGACTACAACTATTCAAACTAGACAAAACTTTGTTGACTGCATCTGTATTGGTATCATGTTCAATGGATGTTATATTATTTGTAATACTATTCTAAAGCATTCTCGTGGTGAATAAATACCAAATAAGTTTGAAGTTTCACTTTATTTCTATTTTGAACTGAAGTATTCCTCTTTGCATTGTTTCTTAAACTTCAATTTTTTTTTACTTTTTTTTTTTCAAGTAAAACAATTTAGAAAAAATGTCTGCAGTCTTATAAATGTTCTTGGGTGAAACAGATCATTCCCTAGTCTTAGAATGACTGATTTTAGAGCAGAGTGGCTGACTATCAATTTTTCTCTCAATCTGGAATGGAGGCAAGACAAGTTTTGTTCTAACTATGTTGGTTCTGGACACAGAATGCTAAAGTATCACCAAGAAATATCACTTCACAGACACTTCAACCCCAGCGAGACTTAAGAGCTAACGAATGATGGTAAAACAAGATAAGGTGATCAGATCTGAAAATACCACAATCATCTGCTGCAAATCAATCAGTCAAAATGTAAATATATATTTACATACTGCAGAGTAAGGCATTTGGCTCTTTTGTTTGATCCATACAAATAAAATAAAAAAGACATTTTCAAAACGTTGGACAAGGAGAATATAGCCTTTAAACACTACCATTTTTTGTCTATATTATGACAAGAAAAGGGGCCAATCATATTTACAATAGCAAGGTTTGAATATTTTTTTAAAAATATGTTTTTTGTTTTGTTCTTATGTTATTTTTTTTGTTTTTTACTTTATTATAATCTATTTAGTTTCAATTTTTTCGTTCACTTCTTATATGCAAATCAGGCACAAACATAGCTGCATAAAAGGCATGAAAGAGAGGCTGAATATGTAAAATGTATCCGCAAAGGATTTTTTCAACTAAAATAAAAAATTGTATATGTCATGTTTATTTATGTAGGCATATGTATACAAACACTTCCGATTCAATATTTCTTTTGTGGTTAATAATTTTGTAGCTATTCAATCACTTTGAGTGAATCTTAATATGACATCTCTTATGTGAGCATCTGTTATGTCATCTATTGAATGAGCATTTTTAGTGTCATCTATCTAATTTTTTTACCTAAATTATCTACCTTAAACTCATTAATATGTAACCTTATCCATCTGAGTTTTATGTTTTTTAGTTTATTTCAAATTGTTTAATGGGAACCATCAACATTGTATACATGCATAATTATTTCCACTATGTTATTTTTAACTTTGATAATGCACAATTGCTTCACAATAAGTGTATGTGATCTAATGAAGTATATTATGCTCTATTTGCTTCTACAAATACTTAATTTATCAGTAATTTTGTATATGCTGGAGATATTGCAAGCGATCAAATGATTCGTAGCGTAAATGTTCATTATGTCTAATGAAGTTGTACTTACCTACCTAAGTCATGATTTCTTTAAAAACCTTTATGACTGGAAAATACATGTGCAGTTTGTGATGCAATCAGAAAGGATAAAATTGTTTCCAAGAGAACATGCGTTAGTGATAATGTATTACATAAAACAACCTTCATCATCTCTTTCTTCAGCAGTGTCACCTCTCAAGCTTGCTTCGTTACAACAAGATCAACCGCAGGCATGTTTGGCTATTATCATAGTAACAATTAAAATAGGTATTGATACATTCAACACAGTACATCTTCGTCGTAGGTTTTCAGACTGACAACCTGTGGAGAACTGGGTGTCGGGACAAAGTTGATTCATCCAGTCTGTTGAACGACTAACAATTCAGAGCACTCTTATGACTTGGAGTAAGGCAGAAACAGGCAGCGGTCATCAGGACTTCAGGTACCTGGTTAGTACAGAAGGACACATACAGAGAGGTTTGAATACTAAAACTTAGACAACAATTTTTTATAAAGCCATCATAATTACCAGTCATACTCAACTCCTTTGAGTGGAGGCCTTGCAAGCCACTACCAGGCATCTCTTGAAATAACCATACAATTCAAATATTTTGTCGTATAACAGGAGAAGTGAAGTCACTACCAAAGTTGTGTTTTCATTTTCATCCCCAAGATGAAATAGCTGTCAATTTCTTTGATCAAAAAAGGTCTCAACACACCATGACACTGTAAGCTTATGTTGGCAGTTTGGAGTTTTAATGATAGAAGAGCTGGTATGCTTTTGCACTGCTGTAGGATTTAAAATTTAGTGTGCACTATTTTACATATTGAAAGTTGCAGATTATCTTTAAATCAGAAGGTTTAATTCATAGACAGAGCTAATTGTGTTCCTTGGTCGATAAATCGATGAAATAGTCTAATATGGATAATAAATAGTTAGGCATCCTTCTGCATTTCCATTTTGATTTTGATTGTCTTCTTGCGTTTTTGTTGATTTTTTTTAAAGACAAATAGGTTTGCAATATAATGTGTTTCCTCTTGTTTCAAAAACCATACATGGAGCCTTGAGATAGTGAACTTACTTTGATGCCCAGTCTGTCCTCCGAGGACCAGCCCCCCCAAAGTTGCCTCCTCCAGGACCTTTCTTGCCAGTCCCAACAGCAGGAAGAGGTGCTGTCTTCTTCCATGGGCCTGCACCTATGGAAGGCTGGTACCCACTGCTGGCCCCACCAGAGGGATTGAAAGATGACTGGTGACCACCCCCTAACCCCCCGCCTCTGAATCCTCCTCCAATGCTGGGCTGGTATCCACCAATGCCTCCTCCTCCTCCACCTCCCGTGCCTAGTCCTCCTCCTCCTCCTAGAGGACTTCCAAACCCTCCTCCTGCTCCTCCTCCAAAACCAGTTGCACCAGCATAAGGCTTGTTGGAACTGAAGTTACTGGGGCTGCCAAAACCTCCACCAGCACCAGCGGCACCTGGAACACGAAGGAGATCAACTGAACGACATCTTCATAACATAATAATAATAATAATAATAATAATAATAATAATAATAATAATAGGGAAACTACAAAAATATCAGGTTTTCAAATCACAATCTATGTCTATATCTGGATGTTAAGAACGACAAAGCATAACAATATCAGCTATCAGAATTACAATCTTTGTTTATATCTTGATGCTAAGAATGACAAAGCACAACAATATCAGCTATCAGAATCACCATCTATGTCTATATCTTGATGATAAGATCAAAAAAGCTAAACATTATGAGCTATCAGAATCAAAATCTGTGTCTATTTTGTGATGTTAAGAATGAAAAATCCAACAATATGAGCTATCAGAATCACAATCTATGTCTATATTGTGATGCTTAGATCAACAAAGCACAACAATATGAGCTATCAAAATCTTGCTGTATGTTTTTATTTCTCTTGGAGCTGAACACCGTTAAGACACTGTCAGAATCCACCTAAATATATTTCTATTTACAGTGTGCTTAAAGCACATGACTCTATCTCCTGTCAGACTAAATCAAGTAGTCTGCGCCTGTTGCCCTCTGCTGTAGCAGTTCTCACTGATCTCAATGTCTTCTAAGCTAATCTCAGTCTCCAGCATACTGAGTTCTAGTGTTCTCTACAAGCTCCTTCTCTATGGAATCTTAAACCAACTAATTTACAACTCTAGGCATATTAGTTAACTATTATCTCCCCCATTTTTTTTACCTTTTCCACCTAAGAAACTTGGCACATAGTCAAGGTCGTTCTTCGGTCCTCCTAATTAAAGAGAGATAAAGAAAAGTATGAAATTACTGGTCCTGGATACAGTTTGTTTCTCGCCATCAGGAAGCTTTTACATTATTGTAGTGCAGGTACAAATCCAGTAGTAAATTGCCTGCTAATGTTTGAACTTTGCATACACAATTTATATACCAAACTTTCCCTATTTATTTTCAAGGTTTCTTTGAGAAAAGAGCCTTAACAGAACATCATGAACCTTACTTTAATTTCAGAAACTTGGTTGAAGAGAAAACAGATAGCAATGATGATCAAGAAGAAGGTATAGGCATTGAAAAGAAAAGGAAATGTCATGAAACTGGTGAAGAAAATGAATATCAAGACAATGGACCTCTAGATCTAGGTCTTAATATCAGGTTCTGACTCAGATTCTGATCTGCAGTTTGATAATGGGAGGTGTCTGGGTTTTCTTCACAAACTTGATAAAAAAGCAAGACATGTTGTATATGAGAACAGTTTTGTTTTTTTTCTGCACAAACTGTTTATTTTCTGTTAATCTTTAACTCACTCAGCACTGGCTCCTCTCTGAAAAAATGCTCCCTGCTACTGGCCTTTTTTTTGGTAATTTTTAAAGATCACATTTCAAAAAGTTATGGACATAAATACATAAAATTTGCTCCATTAGTAGCTACATATCTTAGCTCTATTACACGTAAGTTTTGTAATGAAGGAATGATTTTTTTTTTCTATGAATTTTCTTCTGACACACCATTTGGAAAAGGGAAAAAAAATTCACTACTCTGTAACAATACATGTATTGATAGACACGGATCTATGTAATTTTGATGAAAAAAAGGAAAGAAAATGTACCTGCTCCAGCTTGTTAAATACAACAGTCAGACAAAGAGTCTAGAAGCCTAGATCTAGATCTAAGTTTTATCAACAGTCAAACAAGGGCTAAGTTATATCTAGATAGGCGTCCAATTAGTGTGAATAACAAGAGTGGTTTCCCTTCCCTATTAACTTGATTAGAATGACGATATGTTGGTTTGGAAGGTAAAATAGATGTCCAAAGTTAAAACTGAGTATTCTCGGTTTTCGTATGCAACTGAAGTAATAGAGCAGCCGAGTATACTCTGTATTCGTGCTGGGTGAGTTATCCCCTCAACTGCTGCACAATTTTCCCTGCCCCATGCTAAGGAAATTTTTATGAAACTATGGATTTGCCCCTCATGTAAAAATTTGTTACAACTCTAGATCCAGAAATAATAGCAATAGATACCCAAAACTATATATCAAAGGCAAAGCCATGGCTTGCTAGTCAATATCTAGATCTAGTCAAGGCTGGCGCTCTTCCATACAATAATTATGGGCTAGATCTAGATTCTACAAGCCAAACACACAAGAACAGCTTTGTGTGTGTATGTGTGTGTGTTTCACATGTGTTCAACGTTCTTTGTCCAGCTTCTATGATACCATTTATACTTCAAAAACCGAAACTGATTTTTCAATGCGGCAATACAAAACTTTGCTATATTGAGAATGTACAGCATACGTACACAGCACAAGCAAGAGATTAAGAACAGTGCTCAAGTTTCAACTTTATTATTTTTTTCATGAAACATGGTCCAGAACAAAAATTAGAGTTATTCTGTTTACCTTCGCAACTCGTCTTGGTGAAAGTATGTAAGGTGGTAATTTATGAATTAATATTAGTAAGCTTAATTTTAATAACCTATGGCAGGCATCTTATTTATCTTTTTATGGTAATCTAACCATTTCTAATCGTGACCCAGTCCTTTTGCTTAATATTATGTCTCTTCCTTATGATTTTGGAGATCGTATCACAAAAACTGGACCTGTGCACTGATCATAAAGATTTTACAAATATTCTAATATTCCCAAAGGATTCAGAAAATGAAATTGATGCCACAAAAGCCAATGATTGTAAAATTTAAAAATGGATTTCAGAAGCTCAAGTAAAGCTCATCGATTTAGGACATACTCTTCCAACTGCTCTGCTAGTAAACTCACTGTTTTGGGTTGAAGTGATGGCTCCAAGAGGTGAGACCTTGCCTAGAGGGTTGGTCCAGTCGTTACCCAATCCAAGGCTGTCGCGACGCATGCTGTCCCTCCTTGCGCTAGCCTTGGGATTCATCCCTGAGATCAGACAGTGTTGTATAGATCTTGTTTAGGGCACACACTAATTCCGATTCATTCTTTATGACAGTGTAACGACATAATGATATGGTATTGTTGGTTTGTTATGTAAATAAATATACATATATATAGATTAGGATATTGTTGATCATTAAATATCTCTCTGAATTCCTCTACCCCCTCACTTGGCAAATCAAGCTCAACTTTACGAAAGTTTCATGAATAAAGAAACTGTTTTCTCACCAGCCTGATAGCGAGACTTGCTCAGATAATGTTGCTTTGCTGATGCTGCTGATGATCGACCAGAGTTGATACGATGTGTTGGCTTTCCTCCCTGGCTTTTCTTCGGCATCAAACTCCTAGGAGTCATAAAGAGTGCAGCGAAATCATTAGTTTTACGTGCACAGCTACCAAGGAGTAAAAGGATTGTTGATTAACTATAAATCAATAAATATATAAGTTAGACAGGGAGCTGCTTGATAAACCCCCTTATAATCAAAGATAGATAGTGTCTTTCCTCCACCAAATCCAAATAAACCAGTCATAAGATTAAACTTTGATCAACATTAAAACCGCGACAAACTTAGTTCCAGCCCTCTATAAATACATTGAGGGAGATCACTGTGCAGAATATTGTTTCTGTAAAATACTTAACAACAATTCCTTCTCAGGAAACAGATGCAGGATATACGTGTAGCAGTGCCACAAAACGAGACATTTTGTCACAGCCGACTACTTGTGAAAATACCATTTTTCTCAAGAAGGCTTGAAATACTCGCTATTTAGTGCCTTTACTTCTGAAGCAATATCAAAGTTAGACAGAAACAAGAGCAGTATGAAAAAACGGGAAATTTCAAGCTTTTTTTAGGAAAATTGCATTTACCCAAAAATTTTTCTGCCGCATAATGTCTCATTTTGTGACATCACTACACATGCAAGTAGATCAAATCTAGTGACTATTTAAAATATGTTGTGGTAATTTTATATTCAGGAACAAACACTGTAAAAATAGCTACAATATGCTTTAATATGTTGACAGAGTGGCTTCAGAATAATTTCAATATCTGTAACAAATCGATCAATAAAGCATAGTACTTTAAGCAGATCATCTTGGGATTTTATGTGAAAGAGCAAGTGTATGATCACCTTACAGCTACAGTTGTTCCTTCCTGTGGTTTCAAATTGTCAAAAGTCTCAACAAAATGATGATAAAATGCTTGGTGAATACTGATTTTAATTCCTGTTGCCTACTGCACAGAGCTCATGCCATAGCCAACTCAGCACAGAGCTCATGCCATAGCCAACTCAGCACAGAGCTCATGCCATAGCCAACTCAGCACAGAGCTCATGCCATAGCCAACTCAGCACAGAGCTCATGCCATAGCCAACTCAGCACAGAGCTCATGCCATAGCCAACTCAGCACAGAGCTCATGCCATAGCCAACTCAGCACAGAGCTCATGCCATAGCCAACTCAGCAGAGAGCTCATGCCATAGCCAACTCAACACTGTGGCAGTCAGGGCTGAGTCTTAAAAAACAAATTTTGTTTTTAAATGCTTTCTGGATTGTGAAGACAGGTTTTTTTTCTGGTTTATTGTTATTATTATTTTTTTTTTGTAAATGGTTAATCACTTTTGAATAGCTCTTGCTTTTTCCGTTTATGAGATTAATTTTAAAATTTATGTTAAATTCATTCAATATTTGCCCATAGATGTCTATTAGGAGTTTCAAATATTGTATACATGATCAAATTCACTATAGTCAGTTATGCGCACTGTTTGCCAAGCTGCATCATTTTCCTGCATGCAGGGCCTCAGGTGGCTACCTAACGAAGACAAGTTAACACTGTACATCTATAATAGTTTGATGATTCATAAGCAAGTATGTATATAGGTCAACTGGCCTGCTTGGTGAACGCAGGCACTTTTAGCCAGCAGCAAAGAACATGATCACATGACTTATAGCTAAACCTCTGAGCGGCTGCATTTGGCAGTGGACACCTAGGTTAAATGCTAACTTAATGAATCAGGCAGAATAAAACAAGATGCCAACATTTTAAAAAGTCTGTTTCAGGTTGGGCTCATGACTGTCAGTGCCAGTATGATGATGAGGTTTTTTCACAGAGATTCAAGCCCTACTTTTACTGATCACTTAGTTTGAGGACTTCTCCTACTGGACCCTTCCCTGACACAGGCGATCTGGATTTGCTCATATAAAGCCAGAAATAAACATGTGTGGTTAAGCTACATCAAAGAATGAATTAATCAATGACAATGTGGGGCAGTTAGATGTAAGCTGAGGAAAAAAAAAAGCAAATAAGAATTATGCACATCCCATTCTTTCTCTTATCACATCATCTTTTGGGTGCAGCATACCATTAAATATCTCATTGCAATTAAAAGAGCAACACATCCTTAAGCTATTGATATTTCAAATATCTCTAGTATAAGAGGTGGCTCCATACTGCCTAATGCTCTCTTCCATGCCATGCCTAACACACTTGGATTAGAAAAGACCCTGTACAAGATAACCCCTTACTGGACAAGCTGTGTTAAACAATTAAGAAAAACACATACCCTAGGAAATCATCATCGTTATTCTCCTTGCCAAATAAACCGTTGTTGTTTCTCAGTGGTTGACTTGATTGCTGCTGCTGCGGAACTTTTTTGGTTGTCTTGTTCGGCAGGAAGTCAAAGTCTGTCCAGTCATCCCAGGTGTCGGAGAGCCCTGCACCCCAGCGCTTCCTGCCAGTACCACTTTGCTTCTTGCTCACTGTCATGGAAAACAAATCCTGAGGAGAAGAGACACGAAACTTCTAGGGAAATTTAAGAGATAACATGCCAAGTAGGCAAGTGACATTTTCCTCCATATTATTTACACACCAACGTTTTACAGGTGGACAGGTGTCATGTTTTAAATACATGACACACTTTTGTTTTGCGTGGGCAAATCACATATGATAGTCCATAGGTCACTGTCATCACCATGAAACACGGTATGCCACTGACTTAATTTCGTCAAATAAGACATGAAACATCATTTGTGCACCACACAAAGTTGCTCTAGATAGTTCATCTTACTATGGAGATTTTATCAAGAAAATCCGTAGTAAAACACTTTCACAAAATATGACATTAAGTCGCAATCTAGAGCAGATAATTTTTTTAGTTCAAATACACATTCTGATTTATTTTAATTCTTTCAGGAACTTTTCATTAAGAATAGAAAAAAAGGTGACTTCTAACCTGCTGTGACAAAAAAAAATGGTTTATGCTTATGACACACAAAATAATAGAGAGAAAACAATAAGAAAACAAATTACCTTACAAAGCAACACGGATAAAATATCACAACTTGGTACAAACCAAAGCTGCATATTCTTAAACAGAAAAAAGACAAACAAGTAAATAATGTTTTTCTTAAATTTTTAGACTAATTTATTTCAGTTCTTATGGGAAATAAGCAAAAAGCACAAACCCCATCATTCTGTTGCTTTCCAGGGCCAGGGATGGCTGGTAAAACACCAAACGTGTCCTCTCCTCCTCTGTGGTAGCCCCCACCCCCACCTACTCCACCCATGTCATTTTTTTGATCAGTAGGATATGATGTAGGAAATGTATTAGGGGGTTTCCCTGATGGCTTCTGTGATGGAGATGTCTGGGACGGAAGGTTTACAGGAGTGCGTGAGGCTGGCGGAGGAGGTCTCACTAGATCAACACCCACTTGGAAAAATCCATACCGCAAGCACTGTACAGTAGCAAGGGAAGAAACAAGGGTGAGGCAGAATTACTTGCACAACTGACATCAAAATTAATTCTGGTAGATGTAAAGTGTGAGGATCTCTCTCTCTCTCTCTCTCTCTCTCTCTCTCTCTCTCTCTCTCTCTCTCTCTCTCTCTCTCTCTCTCTCTCTCTCTCTCTCTCTCTCTCTCTCTCTCTCTCTCTCTCTCTCTCTCTCTCTCTCTCTCTCTCTCTCTCTCTCTCTCTCTCTCTCTCTCTCTCTCTCTCTCTCTCTCTCTCTCTCTCTCTCTCTCTCTCTCCCTCTCTCTCTCCACCCTACCTGTGGAGCTGAAGGCCTCTTGGAAGGGTTCCACAGCAACATATCTCTCAACACCTGAAGTCCGTCATTGCTGGCATTCGGGATGACCTGCTTGAGGGGCACTGCAGAACATTGGTGGAACCGGAAGTTCATTGCCGCGGCTAGTTGATAGCCCTCATTCCAATCCTCCTGTTGAAGGTAAGCCACATGGGTATAAGAAAAAAAATTTAATTTTTTCTAAAATTCAAGATATTTTTATTGGTTTTCCAAAGCAAACTGGTTCCTAAAATCAGTTCTGATTGGGTAACCACACTCATTTATTTATAGGAGAAATTCTCATTAGTTTCACAATTCAAGCCGCTTCTTGGAAGATATTCTCATTGGTTAAGAAATGCATCTGGTTCTTTACAGTGATTGGATCTCAGGCATCCGGCAGTTGATAATTCTTGTCGGCTAAAAAAGTTAGCTAATGGATTGGAGAGATTTTTAGAATGATATTGCCTTTGGTTGGCTTTAAGGGATATAATCTAAATTGTAGAAAAACAAAGCCTAATTTTTTTTAGGATTTTCTCATTTGTTATTCAGTTGAAATCGTCAGAATATTGCGTTGAACACACCAACAAAAGTGAATTGTTCCTCATCAGTTTACAACATCGAAAAACTTGCCTTTTTGGGAGTTCCAAGCACAGAGCAGATCTTGAATATTTCGTCAATTTCTGAACTGCCTGGAAACAGAGGTCTGAGCGTGTACAGCTCTGCCATGATGCACCCTACAGCCCAGATGTCAATGGGCGAACTGTAATTGGTCGATCGCAGCAAAACCTCTGGGGCTCGATACCTGTAGGAGTAACAGACAGCATATTGGTTTGTTGAAATAGTTCACAACAAAACATTATTTAAGGAAATTACACAGCTGTCACAGGTCACAAATTCTATTAATCAAATAATCTATAAATACAGATGAGTCCAAATTATTACTTTAAAGTGAACTTACTGTTAATTGCTCCCTTAATTTGTGATTTCATTTTTTTCTCTTTTGTCATAGACTTCTTGAGATTCTTTTCCTTCCTTTGCTTGAGACTTCACATCTCATACTTTACTTCAAGGCAGAAGGTTGCTACCACAGCCTTTTCTTTCTGTTTTGTTTTGCAAAATTCAGCTTGACATTGAGTTGATGATGAAGCACTTTTTACATTAATCAACAAAACCATCATATCAGCTTTACAAGATTTGAAAACTTAAAGACATGCCTTCTATTCTATTTATTTCTCAATTTGGCTTCTCACATTATTACCTCCACAAGTAATTTAGCAAGAGTAAGCAAGCAAACTGGAATATCCCTCACTCATATTGAGTGATGTCTTTTCTAGAACAACTGAACTCACTCTTACAAGAGCTTTTGTAGACGCATCAAAATATTATGTTTTAAAAACCAGAACAAGAACTAATTCTATTGTTGTTCCTACCATCTTGTGGAGACATAGTCTGTGTATGGTGGCCGTGATCGTGTTTCTCTTGCCAGACCAAAGTCTGCAATTTTTACCAACTCGGTACCATTGCACAACAAGTTTTCTGGTTTCAGATCTCTATGAAAGAACCCTGCAAGATGAGATGTAGAAAGAATAGCAGTTCCTGTGTCATAGTCAGATTCAATAAAGTTTATGAAGAGGTTTAGTTAAGTTTTTCCAATTTTATATTGAATTTCCTTTGTTCATTTTTATTTAAGTTAAGTTAAAAGTCGACAGGTTGTAAGAAAAAAAACAGTTTTAACTTTTTTGATTGTCTAAAGAAAAAAAGGAGCCATAAACTTGTTTTTTGTCACTTTAAGTCTCTCATATCATCCCATCTGTATAAAAAAGTCACTGATTGTATGATGTAAGCAATATTAAACATTAATTTTGTTTATTGGAATTGTGCAGAGGAAGACAGTCAAGCATTGACGTTCGTTCAGGTGACAGAGGAAAATCTTATCAATTCTCTACACTTGAACGGCCACAGGCTGGGAATAATAGGGATTTGATTTCTTATGAACATCAACAGACTTTAAACTCTATCTCAGCTCAGGGGAGTCCATTATGAGCTGCAGCATGTTTGTTGCCAGCATTTCACTCATGATTCTCTGCTACACATATAGATCCCTTAGATTGGAGTTAGACACAAGTAGAAACGAGAGCTCCTTCACCGAGACGTCCCCGATGCTATGTGGGAGGCTTAATTAACATTTGACTGTTACAGCGGGAAGCCGAAGAGACATTGTTTGGTAATGTGGCATCTACAAGTAGCCATGAGGATAGCAAAGCTGTGTGTGTGTGTGCGCACATTTATAAACATTACCGTGTTTGTGCATGAAGGACAGACCCTGCAGAACTTGGTACATGATGTTACGCACTACAGACTCTGGCAAAAGTTTGTCTCTGATGGGAAAATTGAATCAATCAATACAGAACGAAATAAGTTTTCAACATTATCATCTAAATGGACAGCTTAAAACATTGTAAAAATAAAAACCTACACTTTTCTATCATAGGATGAGAGTGCAAATTGTTATTAAAAATATGCTATGTGACATAAGTGAAAATTTTT
This sequence comes from Elysia crispata, assembly GCA_033675545.1. Classification (NCBI taxonomy): domain Eukaryota; kingdom Metazoa; phylum Mollusca; class Gastropoda; family Plakobranchidae; genus Elysia; species Elysia crispata. The sequence goes on along the minus strand of JAWDGP010006789.1, from coordinate 212,744 downwards.
AACTGCAGTTTACATTTGTCATGCACACAGAGATTGGCTTTGCATGTTTGTTGCAAAGTAAATTAAAGTATGCATATAAAATTACTAAGGATAACTATTTTCGTTATGCTATTCTGCAGATTATAAAATCATATTTTTTTAGGCAGCGTTTATTCCTGGATTATATTGTTCTGATTACTGCTGACAATATTATGTGCGTTAAATTTTGTTAATTTCTATAGCATTATGCTGTCTGCAACAAACTGCCATCTACGTGAGTAACATTATATTGATTGTAAAATGTTGTTAAGAATATCATCTCATCCCAGCGTTATGTCCACATGCATTGATTGCAACTGCAACATTATTGACTACATTACTGTGTTCACTGCAACTTCTTGCTTACTTCAACACCTGGTTGCCTGAGACAATGTGTTTTATTCTAATATTGTGTTGCAGCTGAAAAGGTGAAAACTTTGATAATGCACTGCTGTACCAAATTTATTACTATATCCTTACATGATATAAAACAAAACCAAAGTTTCTCATTATGCTTGTAAGACAAGCAATTGCCTAAAATGTAAAACTGTCTAATTCTATTTATGCAAGCATCATTTATTACAAATTGCTCATTGAAGCAAACTGTTATGTTCCACTTAACAGATGTATTAAAATAAAAAAGTAAAAAGGGGGTGTGTGGGGGGGAGGGAGGGAAACCGCACGAGCTGCTAACCTATCTTTCATCATCTGGTAAAGATTCTCCTTCATGAATTCAAACACGAAGTAAAGCATGTCGTTCTCGCGGATGACCTCCTTGAGTTTCACGATGTTTGGGTGATTCAGCTTCCGCAGGGACTGGTGCCGGAGACAAGGGACAAAGAAAGAACAACAGGATAAACTTTAATCCCTACCACTGGGAGACTGAAGTTCCTCAGAGAGATCTAATACCTTAACATGAAGTCAGTCATGATTAAAACATTTGATGATATCCAAATAAGGAATTTGGTACATTCATTACCTGTTACAAAAAGAATTAAAAAAAAAAAAAAAAAAGAAGAAACAACACCAAAGTGTTTAAAACAGCTACATTTATCAGAGAGAGCACCACAGAGATCCTGTTGGGTCTGGGACAAGGAATCATGTAGCAATGCCTCAGGGTTTTAAATTCACACATTTCCTACATTTAACCAATGTAGTCATTTCAAGAGTAATGACTGGTTGAACTGTATGAGTCATGGTAGACTGGGAGTCAAGACTGAGAGAAGATTGGAGTCTTCACAGAGAGAAATTTTAAGGCCATGGCAAAAACAAACCTGGGAGGTATGACAGGTAGATACAAAGGGGTCATGGCTGAGAGAAGTGTGGGAGTTTTTATAGGACTAATTGGGGAATTGTGGGAGTCATGGCTGGGACAAGTGTGGGAGTTCTTATAGGACGAATTGGGGAATTGTGGGAGTCATGGCTGGGACAAGTGTGGGAGTTCTTATAGGACGAATTGGGGAATTGTGGGAGTCATGGCTGGGACAAGTGTGGGAGTTCTTATAGGACGAATTGGGGAATTGTGGGAGTCATGGCTGGGAGAAGTGTGGGAGTTCTTATAGGACGAATTGGGGAATTGTGGGAGTCATGGCTGGGAGAAGTGTGGGAGTTCTTATAGGAAGAATTGGGGAATTGTGGGAGTCATGGCTGGGAGAAGTGTGGGAGTTCCTATAGGACGAATTGGAGAGTTGTGGGAGTCATGGCTGGGAGAAGTGTGGGAGTTCTTATAGGACGAATTGGAGAGTTGTGGGAGTCATGGCTGAGAGAAGTGTGGGAGTTGTTATAGGAAGAATTGGGGAGTTGTGGGAGTCATGGTTGGGAGAAGTGTGGGAGTTTTTATAGGACTAATTGGAGAGTTGTGGGAGTCATGGCTGAGAGAAGTGTGGGAGTTCTTATAGGAAGAATTGGGGAGTTGTGGGAGTCATGGCTGGGAGAAGTGTGGGAGTTCTTATAGGACGAATTGGGGAATTGTGGGAGTCATGGCTGGGAGAAGTGTGGGAGTTCTTATAGGAAGAATTGGGGAGTTGTGGGAGTCATGGCTGGGAGAAGTGTGGGATTTCCTATAGGACGAATTGGAGAGTTGTGGGAGTCATGGCTGGGAGAAGTGTGGGAGTTCTTATAGGACGAATTGGAGAGTTGTGGGAGTCATGGCTGAGAGAAGTGTGGGAGTTCTTATAGGAAGAATTGGGGAGTTGTGGGAGTCATGGTTGGGAGAAGTGTGGGAGTTTTTATAGGACTAATTGGAGAGTTGTGGGAGTCATGGCTGAGAGAAGTGTGGGAGTTCTTATAGGAAGAATTGGGGAGTTGTGGGAGTCATGGTTGGGAGAAGTGTGGGAGTTCTTATAGGACGAATTGGAGAGTTGTGGGAGTCATGGCTGAGAGAAGTGTGGGAGTTCTTATAGGAAGAATTGGGGAGTTGTGGGAGTCATGGTTGGGAGAAGTGTGGGAGTTCTTATAGGAAGAATTGGGGAGTTGTGGGAGTCATGGCTGAGAGAAGTGTGGGAGTTCTTATAGGACGAATTGGAGAGTTGTGGGAGTCATGGCTGAGAGAAGTGTGGGAGTTCTTATAGGAAGAATTGGGGAGTTGTGGGAGTCATGGTTGGGAGAAGTGTGGGAGTTCTTATAGGACGAATTGGAGAGTTGTGGGAGTCATGGCTGAGAGAAGTGTGGGAGTTTTTATAGGAAGAATTGGGGAGTTGTGGGAGTCATGGCTGGGAGAAAGGAGAATTGTAAGAGTCATGGTTGGGAGAAGGGAGAATTGTAAGAGTCATGTTTGGGAGAAGGGAGAAGTTTTTGACTCAAGACTGGGAGAATTGAGAATTCTAGGGCTCACGGCTGGGAAAAAGTAAAAGTCATGGTAAAGAGAGATGGAGGGATTGTGGCAGAGACAAGTTTGGAGAGTGCTAGTGTGTATGTAATGATATGATGTAAGAGGAACAGTTAAGGGCATAAATAGTTGCTATTTGTTTCTCTCTTTGTTTTACTGTCTATGCTTCTCATTAATGATTCTCCTTGTTTTGTTTTGTTTTTAGTTTCGAGTTATGTCTCACATCGTATAAACTTGCTTCAGAAAAAACCAAAAGATGTCAGGCTATGCAAGTTCAATTTTTACCTTAACTTCCCTCAAGTTGAGGCATTCATCCCAAGAGTAATATTTCTTTTTCATCCTGGGAAGAAGAAGAAGAAAAAGTTAATAAATGTTAAATGGTTTTGAAAATGTCGAAAAAAATAACAATAAAAACTATAAAGCTTTTCAACCCCCAGTGTGGCTTAAAGGCTGAAAAAAGGGCCATGTAAACAGAAGTAGAGAGAGAGGGGGAGCTGTGGAGAATGAAGAGAGAAAGAAAGAAAAAAAAGGGTGGTGGGATGTGACAGAGATATTTGAACAAGAGAGAGTGAGAGAGGGGTAGACGGAGGAAGAAGGAATGGAATAGGCATAAATATATATTTGGAAAATTGTTGAAGAGTGACCGAACAAAACAAACTGAAGTTATACAATTCAACAGAAAAGGCGGTAAATAAACGCAAGTAAGAATCTCTAGATCTAAATGTCGTGTTTGATGAAATGAGTGAGGACCCATAGCTCTAGATACAAGATGTGTCACGTGTGTCAACTGGTGAGAGCGGTAGGAAGATGGTGGAGGTGCCAGGACCTCAAGCCACACCATCTGACCAAGTGGTTCAACGTGTTGCTGTTGGGTTCATTAACCGATTCGCCCACTGACCCCAGTGTACATGATCGGGTTTTGCATTTATGAACCAATGGATTGGTTGAAGAAGTGGCTGTTTAATTCACCCACTGACCCGAGTTTAGCTGATTGGTTTTGGGTTTGTGAACCAATAAATTGGTTGAAGGATTAGCTGACTTACTGGTTCGTCCACTGCCCTGGGTATGTGTATTGCTTTTTTTTTTTTTCCCTCGGGGGGGGGGGGGGGGGGTTGTATGTGCAGAGAGATTGGCTGATGAACTGACATAGCTAGTGTTTTCGAGTATGAGCATTGATGACTGGTTTTGGGGTTTATAAACAAATGGGCTGGTTGTTTGGTTGATAGATTCAGGGATTGGTTGATTACTTGATTATTGATTATCTAAGGATTATTCGACTTTTTTGCTGCATCAGCTGGTAAATTGTTGAACTTCAATACATGCCACTCTTAAAGTTTGGGCAGTGTGGATTACCTCTCTCTCTCTCTCTCTCTCTCTCTCTCTCTCTCTCTCTCTCTCTCTCTCTCTCTCTCTCTCTCTCTCTCTCTCTCTCTCTCTCTCTCTCTCTCTCTCTCTCTCTCTATCTATCTATCTATCTATCTCTATCTCTCTCCCTTCTCTCTTTATCTATCTCCCTCCTTCGCTCCCTTCTCTCTCTCAGTTTATATATATATATATCTATCTCTCTCACTGCCCCCTTGTCTAAATATATATAGTGAGTCCTATATAGCTTTCTTGATTCTTGACAACGAATTTAAAACCAGATACAATCAACATAAATCATCATTCAAACTAGTGCATAGGAAGAAAGATACGAAGCTCAGTGAGTACATTTGGGAATTAAAGACAGGAATATTGAACACACCATACAGTGGGAAATCATTAAAAAAGTCAGACCATATACACCAGAAAAAGCGTTTGCAAATTTTGTTTGGAAGAAAAATATCAGATTTTAACCAAAGCTCCCTTCCTAAACAAAAGAAAAGAGATTTTCTCTCACTGCGTGCACAGAAAACGTTTCCTGCTGTCAAACGTAAACACAAACCACCGACCATTACCCGCAGCCATCTGAGGAGAGCCGCACGGGACGCTGGAGTCATGGCAAACCAAGATTTAAACTAGGTAATCAATTTTATTATCATTATATTTATATATATATATATATATATATATATATATCGCTCTCTCTTCATTCCTCTTTCTTTATCTATCTCCCTCTCTCTCTCTCTCTCTCTTTCTTTCTCTATCTATCGATCTATCTCTCCCTCTCTCTTTCTTTCTTTCTCTATCTATCGATCTCTCTCTCTCTCTCTCTCTCTCTCTCTCTCTCTCTCTCTCTCTCTCTCTCTCACTGCGTTTCTTTCTAATCAATTCCCTCCATCCCTCTTGCTGGCCGTGATAAGCCATAACACGATCAATGGGAAGTCAACAGTGTTGAGAGCGCTGCCGAGCCAGTGATCTGTGATGGAAACACAAGCCTCAGCAGACGTGACGACTATGACGTCCTGTTTGCGCATGGCTGACGACCTGACCCTACACCCGGTTCTAACTGGCTAGTGTCAACCTCTCTAGAGCTGAGCGGGTTTGATGCCAATATTGACTTGTAGCTGTGTACACGCCACAGCCATCTCGCTATACAGATGGTACTGGTACACGCCACAGCCATCTCGCTATACAGATGGTACTGGTACACGCCACAGCCATCTCGCTATACAGATGGTACTGGTACACGCCACAGCCATCTCGCTATACAGATGGTACTGGTACACGCCACAGCCATCTCGCTATACAGATGGTACTGGTACACGCCACAGCCATCTCGCTATACAGATGGTACTGGTACACGCCACAGCCATCTCGCTACACAGATGGTACTGGTACACGCACAACCGACTAGTTACGGATAGAATTTTCAGTCTGAGGCAAAACGTGGCAGTCTGATACTTTATATTTTATTCATTTTTTCATTATCTTGACTTTTTTTTTTTTTTTTCATGCAGCCGTTCCGTATGAAGGATGGCCTATATCGTAATGAGTCTCTGTTCATCAATAAACCGCGTGTGGGCACAGACCTGCCTGCTGTGTCACGGCGGCCTACGCCGCGCTGCTCGGTGCTGCTAGGACGCACGCTCTGATCAACAGATTGCTAAAAATGTAGATTCACCAATGTAATATTTCCCGTCTCTTCAAAAACAGTTTTTGTTTCTTTGTTTTTTTTCAAATGGGTAGAGCGTTAGAAAATAAGACCTATAAATCAGAGATAAAGGGGGTGGGATGACCCCGGAGAGAACAGCCTAGCGGGCATAACATGCATAGAGACACTCGAGCAGGCAGACATACTGACTTACCCTAGTTGATAGACAAAAGAGCAAAATTATAACGCCAGACATACTGACTTACCCTAGTTGATAGACAGAAGAGCAAAATAATTTATGACGCCAGACATACTGACTTACCCTAGTTGATAGACAGAAGAGCAAAATAATTTATGACGCCAGACATACTGACTTACCCTAGTTGATAGACACAAGAGTAGAATAATTTATGACGCCAGACATACTGACTTACCCTAGTTGATAGACACAAGAGTAGAATAATTTATGACGCCAGACATACTGACTTACCCTAGTTGATAGACACAAGAGTAGAATAATTTATGACGCCAGACATACTGACTTACCCTAGTTGATAGACACAAGAGTAGAATAATCTATGACGCCAGACATACTGACTTATCCTAGTTGATAGACACAAGAGTAGAATAATTTATGACGCCAGACATACTGACTTACCCTAGTTGATAGACTCAAGAGTAGAATAATATATGATGCCAGACATACTGACTTACTCTAGTTGATAGACACAAGAGTAGAATAATTTATGACGCCAGACATACTGACTTACCCTAGTTGATAGACACAAGAGTAGAATAATCTATGACGCCAGACATACTGACTTACCCTAGTTGATAGACACAAGAGTAGAATAATTTATGACGCCAGACATACTGACTTACCCTAGTTGATAGACACAAGAGTAGAATAATCTATGACGCCAGACATACTGACTTACCCTAGTTGATAGACAGAAGAGTAGAATAATCTATGACGCCAGACATACTGACTTACCCTAGTTGATAGACACAAGAGTAGAATAATCTATGACGCCAGACATACTGACTTCCCCTAGTTGATAGACACAAGAGTAGAATAGTTTATGACGCCAGACATACTGACTTACCCTAGTTGATAGACACAAGAGTAGAATAATCTATGACGCCAGACATACTGACTTACTCTAGTTGATAGACACAAGAGTAGAATAATCTATGACGCCAGACATACTGACTTCCCCTAGTTGATAGACACAAGAGTAGAATAGTTTATGACGCCAGACATACTGACTTACCCTAGTTGATAGACACAAGAGTAGAATAATCTATGACGTCAGACATACTGACTTACCCTAGTTGATAGACACAAGAGTAGAATAATTTATGACGCCAGACATACTGACTTACCCTAGTTGATAGACAGAAGAGCAAAATAATTTATGACGCCAGACATACTGACTTACCCTAGTTGATAGACACAAGAGTAGAATAATTTATGACGCCAGACATACTGACTTACCCTAGTTGATAGACACAAGAGTAGAATAGTTTATGACGCCAGACATACTGACTTACTCTATTCGATAGACACAAGAGTAGAATAGTTTATGACGCCAGACATACTGACTTACCCTAGTTGATAGACACAAGAGTAGAATAGTTTATGACGCCAGACATACTGACTTACCCTAGTTGATAGACACAAGAGTAGAATAATCTATGACGCCAGACATACTGACTTACCCTAGTTGATAGACACAAGAGTAGAATAATTTATGACGCCAGACATACTGACTTACCCTAGTTGATAGACAGAAGAGCAAAATAATTTATGACGCCAGACATACTGACTTACCCTAGTTGATAGACACAAGAGTAGAATAATTTATGACGCCAGACATACTGACTTACCCTAGTTGATAGACACAAGAGTAGAATAATCTATGACGCCAGACATACTGACTTACCCTAGTTGATAGACAAAAGAGAAGAATAATTTATGACGCCAGACATACTGACTTACCCTAGCTGATAGACACAAGAGTAGAATAATCTATGACGCCAGACATACTGACTTACCCTAGTTGATAGACTCAAGAGTAGAATAGTTTATGACGCCAGACATACTGACTTACCCTAGTTGATAGACACAAGAGAAGAATAATCTATGACGCCAGACATACTTACTTACCCTAGTTGATATACACAAGAGTAGAATAATTTATGACGCCAGACATACTGACTTACCCTAGTTGATAGACACAAGAGTAGAATAATCTATGACGCCAGACATACTGACTTACCCTAGTTGATATACACAAGAGTAGAATAATTTATGTTGCCAGACATACTGACTTACCCTAGTGGATAGACAGAAGAGCAAAATAATTTATGACGCCAGACATACTGACTTACCCTAGTTGATAGACACAAGAGTAGAATAATTTATGACGCCAGACATACTGACTTACCCTAGTTGATAGACACAAGAGTAGAATAATTTATGACGCCAGACATACTGACTTACCCTAGTTGATAGACACAAGAGTAGAATAATTTATGACGCCAGACATACTGACTTACCCTAGTTGATAAAGAGTAGAGGCTGATGAGACAGAGAGACACACAGATACAGAGACTGTCTTTAATTGACAGACCCTCAGCAGAAAGCGAGACAGAAAGAGAGACACAGGGGCTGTCTTTAGTTGACAGACCCTCAGCAGAAAGCGAGACAGAAAGAGAGACACAGGGGCTGTCTTTAGTTGACAGACCCTCAGCAGAAAGCGAGACAGAAGGAGAGACACAAGGGCTGTCTTTAGTTGACAGACCCTCAGCAGAAAGCGAGACAGAAGGAGAGACACAGGGGCTGTCTTTAGTTGACAGACCCTCAGCAGAAAGCGAGACAGAAAGAGAGACACAGGGGCTGTCTTTAGTTGACAGACCCTCAGCAGAAAGCGAGACAGAAGGAGAGACACAAGGGCTGTCTTTAGTTGACAGACCCTCAGCAGAAAGCGAGACAGAAGGAGAGACACAGGGGCTGTCTTTAGTTGACAGACCCTCAGCAGAAAGCGAGACAGAAGGAGAGACACAGGGGCTGTCTTTGGTTGACAGACCCTCAGCAGAAAGCGAGACAGACAGACAGAGAGACACACAGACACTGTGATAGACCCCCTGGGTTAAGCAGCGCTGCAGATGGCTGACCATGCGTTCACAGAGGCAGCTTTGACATTGTTATAAAATATGCATTCTGGTCGGTTCCGATTTAAGAACCCGTTGAAAAGATATCATTATTGTTTGAGTCTGCTGAGGCTTGCGCTATGCGCAGTCAGGGGTGCCCACTCAAGATCTGGCGACATGCTGATCCTGCGCTGGATTCTATCTGGCTCGTCTGAGGTTAACAGCGGCAGCAGATACATAAACAACAACATTGGCTTGTAGTAACAACAGCGGCAGCAGCATCAACAGCATCAACAACACAGGTAAGTAGTAACAAAAAAAAAAGCAGAAGCAGCAACAGGCCTCCGCATATGAGCAGCTAGCAGCAACCACAGAGATTTTTGTGGATTGTGAGAACTATGAACTCTTCACAGCACCTCTTACCACGGACAGTATCAAGGGATTAGGAGAACTGGGAGCTCTTTACAGCACCTCTTACCACGGACAGTATCAAGGGATTAGGAGAACTGGGAGCTCTTTACAGCACCTCTTACCACAGACGGTATCAAGAGATTAGGAGAACTGGGAGCTCTTTACAGCACCTCTTACCACAGACGGTATCAAGAGATTAGGAGAACTGGGAGCTCTTTACAGCACCTCTTACCACGGACGGTATCAAGAGATTAGGAGAACTGGGAGCTCTTTACAGCACCTCTTACCACGGACGGTATCAAGAGATTAGGAGAACTGGGAGCTCTTTACAGCATCTCTTACCATCCGTGACCGTGCAGTAACGCTCTCGTCAGAGACATGAGTGGTCAGCGGTGGCTATGTTCTACAGATGCCGACGAAAGACTATATCCTTCCAACCTTGTGTGATGGGTGCAGAATTTCATAAGGTCCTCGTGCAGATTTGACAAGAACTGTCTAATCTATGCATTTGACAATGAACCTCAATTTTCATCTTAGTGACAATTATTCCAGGTATTAATTGCCCAAGTGTGACGGAAGAGGTGAATATCACACACCTCTGGCAGCGGTGGAGCATAACATGATCGGTCGGACGGTCTCTCTCTCTCTCTCTCTCTCTCTCTCTCTCTCTCTCTCTCTCTCTCTCTCTCTCTCTCTCTCTCTCTCTCTCTCTCTCTCTCTCTCTCTCTCTCTCTCTCTCTCTCTCTCTCTCTCTCTCTCTCTCTCTCTCTCTCTCTCTCTCTCTCTCTCTCTCTCTCTCTCTCTCTCTCTTTTTCTCTCTCCCTCCCTCCGTCCTTCTCTCGCTCTCTCTCTGTCTCTCTCTCTCTCTGTCTCTCTCTCTCTCTCTCTCTCTCTCTCTCTCTCTCTCTCTCTCTCCCTGTCTCTCTCTCTCTTTCTCTCTCCCTCCCTCCGTCCTTCTCTCGCTCTCTCTCTCTGTCTCTCCAAGCGCTATGTGATCTGCTCTAGATCAGATTTATCTATCAAGCTTGCTGTCATTGTTGTTAGATTCCATTCCATGTTTCACTGTTTATCACTTAGCACCGCCTCTATGACTACCATAGAACCAGAGAGAACACAGAGAGAAGCACCGCCTGTGCCATGGCATGTTCCCCTAGTGTTCTGGTACTGCAGTACTGTCCTCTAAGTTGCCTTAGTGTTCTGGTACTGCAGTACTGTCCTCTAAGTTACCCTAGTGTTCTGGTACTGCAGTCCTGTCCTCTAAGTTACCCTAGTGTTCTGGTACAGCAGTACTGTCCTCTAAGTTACCCTAGTGTTCTGGTACTGCAGTATTGTCCTCTAAGCTCCCCTAGTGTTCTGGTACTGCAGTCCTGTCCTCTAAGTTACCCTAGTGTTCTGGTACAGCAGTCCTGTCCTCTAAGTTACCCTAGTGTTCTGGTACAGCAGTACTGTCCTCTAAGTTACCCTTGTGTTCTGGTACTGCAGTACTGTCCTCTAAGCTCCCCTAGTGTTCTGGTACTGCAGTATTGTCCTCTAAGCTCCCCTAGGGTTCTGGTACTGCAGTCCTGTCCTCTAAGTTACCCTAATGTTCTGGTACTGCAGTATTGTCCTCTAAGCTCCCCTAGTGTTCTGGTACTGCAGTACTGTCCTCTAAGTTACCCTAGTGTTCTGGTACTGCAGTACTGTCCTCTAAGTTACCCTAGTGTTCTGGTACAGCAGTACTGTCCTCTAAGTTCCCCTTGTGTTCTGGAACTGCAGTACTGTCCTCTAAGTTCCCCTAGTGTTCTGGTACTGCAGTACTGTCCTCTAAGTTACCCTAGTGTTCTGGTATTGCAGTACTGTCCTCTAAGTTACCCTAGTGTTCTGGTACTGCAGTACTGTCCTCTAAGTTCCTCTAGTGTTCTGGTACAGCAGTACTGTCCTCTAAGTTCCCCTTGTGTTCTGGTACTGCAGTACTGTCCTCTAAGTTGCCTTAGTGTTCTGGTACTGCAGTACTGTCCTCTAAGTTGCCTTAGTGTTCTGGAACTGCAGTACTGTCCTCTAAGTTCCCCTAGTGTTCTGGAACTGCAGTACTGTCCTCTAAGTTCCCCTAGTGTTCTGGTACTGCAGTACTGTCCTCTAAGACATATTCGATCGTTGATAAAAGACTCAGCGCGCAAAGAGTTAACCCTCTGCCTTCTCTTATTCAATCGCGCAAAACTGATAATAATTAAGCAAGAGATCGTCACCAAGCTGGAAACCCTTCCATGGTCGCTCACGTCTAGCCAAGCAGTCCGATCTTTGTCACTAGATCTATCCGATGGCTCTGACAGCTGGAACACACGGTGGCCTTTGATAGCGTTCAGTTTGAGGGATGGTTGTGTTGGGCTTTGATAGAGCTATCACAATGATATGCTCAAAACCTTGGGTTTTAAAGTCCTGGAGAAACGCAGGGAATGCCACTAAGAGATCTTTCGTATTTACTAGCCGCAATAAATATTAAATGTGTACTTTAAAAGCTCACCCGATCTCTTCTATGTCCTATGAAAAAGAGTATGCTTTATTGTTAATTGAAAGCTTGCGTTTTTTTGTGTTTTTTTGTTTTTTTTTTTTTTTTTTGTTCTTGTTATTGTTGTTGTTTTTCCCGAAACCGCGGTCGTTAAAGGCACATCTTTGAGAATATAGATTAGACATGGACAAAATCTGTGAGTGCATCAATTTTCTGATCCTACCATAGAGTGTATAAATATACATGTATATAGATTAGACATGGAGAAGATCTCTCAGTACATCAATTCTCTGATCCTACCAGAGAGTGTATATATAGAGAGTAGACATGGAGAAGATCTGTCAGTGTATCAATTCTCTGATCCTACCAGAGAGTGTATATATAGAGAGTAGACATGGAGAAGATCTGTCAGTGTATCAATTCTCTGATCCTACCAGAGAGAGTGTATATATAGAGAGTAGACATGGAGAAGATCTGTCAGTGTATCAATTCTCTGATCCTACAAGAGAGTGTATATATAGAGAGAGTAGACATGAAGATCTGTCAGTGCATCAATTCTCTGATCCTACCAGAGAGTGTATATATAGAGAGTAGACATGGAGAAGATCTGTCAGTGTATCAATTCTCTGATCCTACCAGAGAGTGTATATATAGAGAGAGTAGACATGAAGATCTGTCAGTGTATCAATTCTCTGATCCTACCAGAGAGTGTATATATAGAGAGAGTAGACATGAAGATCTGTCAGTGCATCAATTCTCTGATCCTACCAGAGAGTGTATATATAGAGAGAGTAGACATGAAGATCTGTCAGTGCATCAATTCTCTGATCCTACCAGAGAGTGTATATATAGAGAGAGTAGACATGAAGATCTGTCAGTGCATCAATTCTCTGATCCTACCAGAGAGTGTATATATAGAGAGAGTAGACATGAAGATCTGTCAGTGTATCAATTCTCTGATCCTACCAGAGAGTGTATATATAGAGAGTAGACATGGAGAAGATCTGTCAGTGTATCAATTCTCTGATCCTACCAGAGAGAGTGTATATATAGAGAGAGTAGACATGAAGATCTGTCAGTGCATCAATTCTCTGATCCTACCAGAGAGAGTGTATATATAGAGAGTAGACATGGAGAAGATCTGTCAGTGTATCAATTCTCTGATCCTACCAGAGAGAGTGTATATATAGAGAGTAGACATGGAGAAGATCTGTCAGTGTATCAATTCTCTGATCCTACCAGAGAGAGTGTATATATATAGAAAATAGACATGAAGAATATCTGTCAGTGCATCAATTCTCTGATCCTACCAGAGAGAGTGTATATATAGAGAGTAGACATGGAGAAGATCTGTCAGTGTATCAATTCTCTGATCCTACCAGAGAGTGTATATATAGAGAGTAGACATGGAGAAGATCTGTCAGTGTATCAATTCTCTGATACTACCAGAGAGTGTATATATATAGAGTAGACATGGAGAAGATCTGTCAGTGTATCAATTCTCTGATCCTACAAGAGAGTGTATATATAGAGAGTAGACATGGAGAAGATCTGTCAGTGTATCAATTCTCTGATCCTACCAGAGAGTGTATATATAGAGAGTAGACATGAAGATCTGTCAGTGCATCAATTCTCTGATCCTACAAGAGAGTGTATATATAGAGAGTAGACATGGAGAAGATCTGTCAGTGTATCAATTCTCTGATCCTACCAGAGAGTGTATATATAGAGAGTAGACATGGAGAAGATCTGTCAGTGTATCAATTCTCTGATCCTACCAGAGAGAGTGTATATATATAGAGAGTAGACATGGAGAAGATCTGTCAGTGCATCAATTCTCTGATCCTACCAGAGAGAGTGTATATATAGAGAGAGTAGACATGAAGATCTGTCAGTGCATCAATTCTCTGATCCTACCAGAGAGAGTGTATATATATAGAGAGTAGACATGAAGATCTGTCAGTGCATCAATTCTCTGATCCTACAAGACAGTGTATATATAGAGAGTAGACATGAAGATCTGTCAGTGCATCAATTCTCTGATCCTACAAGACAGTGTATATATAGAGAGTAGACATGAAGATCTGTCAGTGCATCAATTCTCTGATCCTACAAGAGAGTGTATATATAGAGATTAGACATGGAGAAGATCTGTCAGTGTATCAATTCTCTGATCCTACCAGAGAGTGTATATATAGAGATTAGACATGGAGAAGATCTGTCAGTGTATCAATTCTCTGATCCTACAAGAGAGTGTATATATAGAGAGAGTAGACATGAAGATCTGTCAGTGTAACAATTCTCTGATCCTACCAGAGAGTGTATATATAGAGATTAGACATGGAGAAGATCTGTCAGTGTATCAATTCTCTGATCCTACAAGAGAGTGTATATATAGAGATTAGACATGGAGAAGATCTGTCAGTGTATCAATTCTCTGATCCTACCAGAGAGTGTATATATAGAGAGTAGACATGGAGAAGATCTGTCAGTGCATCAATTCTCTGATCCTACAAGAGAGTGTATATATAGAGATTAGACATGGAGAAGATCTGTCAGTGCATCAATTCTCTGATCCTACAAGAGAGTGTATATATAGAGAGTAGACATGGAGAAGATCTGTCAGTGTATCAATTCTCTGATCCTACAAGAGAGTGTATATATAGAGAGAGTAGACATGAAGATCTGTCAGTGCATCAATTCTCTGATCCTACCAGAGAGAGTATATATATAGAGAGAGTAGACATGGAGACGATCTGTCAGTGCATCAATTCTCTGATCCTACAAGAGAGTGTATATATAGAGATTAGACATGGAGAAGATCTGTCAGTGTATCAATTCTCTGATCCTACAAGAGAGTGTATATATAGAGAGTAGACATGGAGAAGATCTGTCAGTGTATCAATTCTCTGATCCTACAAGAGAGTGTATATATAGAGAGTAGACATGGAGAAGATCTGTCAGTGCATCAATTCTCTGATCCTACAAGAGAGTGTATATATAGAGAGTAGACATGGAGAAGATCTGTCAGTGTATCAATTCTCTGATCCTACAAGAGAGTGTATATATAGAGATTAGACATGGAGAAGATCTGTCAGTGTATCAATTCTCTGATCCTACAAGAGAGTGTATATATATATATATATATATATATATATATATATATAGAGAGAGAGAGAGAGAGAGAGAGAGAGTAGACATGGAGAAGATCTGTCAGTGTATCAATTCTCTGATCCTACAAGAGAGTGTGTATATATAGAGATTAGACATGGAGAAGATCTGTCAGTGTATCAATTCTCTGATCCTACAAGAGAGTGTATATATAGAGAGAGTAGACATGGAGAAGATCTGTCAGTGCATCAATTCTCTGATCCTACCAGAGAGAGTGTATATATAGAGAGAGTAGACATGGAGAAGATCTGTCAGTGCATCAATTCTCTGATCCTACCAGAGAGAGTGTATATATAGAGAGTAGACATGGAGACGATCTGTCAGTGCATCAATTCTCTGATCCTACAAGAGAGTGTATATATAGAGAGTAGACATGGAGACGATCTGTCAGTGCATCAATTCTCTGATCCTACAAGAGAGTGTATATATAGAGAGTAGACATGAAGATCTGTCAGTGTATCAATTCTCTGATACTACCAGAGAGTGTATATATATAGAGTAGACATGGAGAAGATCTGTCAGTGTATCAATTCTCTGATCCTACAAGAGAGTGTATATATAGAGAGTAGACATTGAGAAGATCTGTCAGTGTATCAATTCTCTGATACTACCAGAGAGTGTATATATATAGAGTAGACATGGAGAAGATCTGTCAGTGTATCAATTCTCTGATCCTACTAGAGAAGTGTATTATAATTACATGATCCTACAGACAAATGGTCCTGCCAAGTTGGCAGGTTGGAACCAGACAGCTGTTCACACTAGAGAGCGCTCTGTTTGTGAGTGTGTGTACAAAAAAAAAAAAGGAGGGGGGGGGGAGGGTCGTGTTAATCTGCTGCGAGGCGAGACGTCGATCTTAAAGAAAGCTTTCTAGAGATTGGGGATTGTTAAGGAAGTCAAGACAAGACTGTCGCAGTAATGCTTGTCTAGGTATGTTGGTCTTGACCTGCGCCTGGGGTGGGATACTGGAGGTGATGATGGTGGTAGAGGACAAGAGAGGGAGGGAGAGATAGGAGGAAGGCCGATAGAGAAATAAAACTGGGAACTGGGAAGAAATATGTAGAGAAGGTAGGAAGCAGGGTGTAAAATAAAGAAGAAGAAGAAGAAGAAGAAGAAGAAGAAGAAGAAGAAGAAGAAGAAGAAGAAGAAGAAGAAGAAGAAGAAGAAGAAGAAGAAGAAGAAGAAGAAGAAGAAGAAGAAGAAGAAGAAAAAGAAGGAGAAGGAGAAGGAGAAGGAGAAGAAGAAGAAGAAGAAGAAGAAGAAGAAGAAGAAGAAGAAGAAGAAGAAGAAGAAGAAGAAGAAGAAGAAGAAGAAGAAGAAGAAGAAGAAGAAGAAGAAGAAGAAGAAAACAGGTTGGGTGGAAGTGCGCGACGTTTAGGTTGTTTTTTTTTTGTTTTTTGTTTTTTGCTTTTTTATTATTACTATTTTAAGAATTTAACAATATCTAGCTGGACGCAAATTTGACGGAGAAT
Source organism: Elysia crispata (assembly GCA_033675545.1). NCBI lineage: Eukaryota > Metazoa > Mollusca > Gastropoda > Plakobranchidae > Elysia > Elysia crispata. The sequence continues at coordinate 196,191 of JAWDGP010006789.1, read as the reverse complement.
CGAACAGAAAGCGACAGTTTTTCCGGCCCCCTACTGATTTACATCCTCTTATGTAGAGCTATATCTTGACGGGCAAGAAAATAATATGGCTAGACTTCAATCAAACATGATATACGTACACACATACGCACACATTTATATATACAGAGAGAGAGAGAGAGAGAGAGAGAGAGAGAGAGAGAGGGAGGGAGGGAGGGAGAGAGAGAGAGAGAGAGAGAGAGAGAGAGAGAGAGAGAGAGAGAGAGAGAGAGAGAGAGAGAGAGAGAGAGAGAGAGAGAGAGAGAGAGAGAGAGAGAGAGAGAGAGAGAGAGAGAGAGAGAGAAATCCGTCGCAATAACAAGCCACTTGCTCCAGCTGTCTGTGTGGGTTTTGTGGGTGAACAAGTGAACCCGTGACCATATCCAGCGGTTCGTCATAGCTTTGATTGTCAAGCGCGCTTGGAATGGGGCGGAGGAACCCGTCAAGAGTAGAAGACGAAAACATTCTATGCCAAGCATGACTGATCCAAGCCGCGAGGCCATGAAAAGGTTTCCCCGCTCGGAGTGACCGGTCAAGACCAATGGATTGAGTCGGTCATCAATAAGTTCCAGAGACGGAGTCAATCTACCAATAGCCCGGTCGATACAAGAAAGCACGCCCTTGAAGAAGGTTTAGACGTTTTTTTTTTCAAACTGTCTTGTAACTGGAGGCTCTTAATGTTTAAAGAATTGACAGCTAAAGACCAGTTGACTTGATATAATTTATGAAGATGGTGATTGTAAATGTAATATTGATAACGCTTAGTCACTGTGGTTGTTGAGTGTGGCGGATGTGGTTATGGTGATATGGGTTGTGGTTCAAGATGTTGTGGTAGTGAGGGGTGTGATCAACAGCGGAAGAGATTGAGGGAAAGGGGTGTTAACGGACATTTTAGTGGTGGTTGTAAATAAAGTACATGTAGTACTGGAAGTCTTGAAAGCGGTTGTTGTGATAGAGTTTGTGTGCTGGTGCGCTTTTCTAATGGTTGTCATGGAAATGGTAAAGGGTTTACGCTGCCTGTGCTGTAAGGGGCGGCCTGTTAGAAGAAAATTTGTTACTGCTGTTGCTGTTACTCGTTTATATACATGTGGGGAAGCTCAGTTATATCAGCTTAACTGATCAGACTTTCATTACTTGGTACACATGAAAATTCGAGCGTTTTGTATCCCTTGACACAACTTGTTTGCTGGTATGTTTATATTTTAGAGTTAATATGTTGTGCAGTTATTTCATTTTTTTTTTTTTCAAGTCTTCCAAGCACTTTGACAATATTGCACACGAAACCCATTTTATGACAGAGCTTAGCCCCAGTTTGTGTTATAGCCTCTAACTCAGACACCAAGCGGTCTTGCATGAGACCAAACTGTCCTACTCCCTTAACATCCTTCTAATCAAGATTATCTAATAAAGAATGTCATATCCATTTTTCAGCTTTCTTACCATGAAATAGTTCTACATCGGAACCGCTTATTTAGGATCTGATAAATTGCAGAAATGTGCATAATCACATTTTAAAAGGGGTGTCTTAATTCAGTTTTTCTGTTTTGTTATTCTACTAGACCGTTAATGTTACACAAGTGTCATTGAAACTAGGGTCACACAACAGGGGTGGTCTCTATTGCGGTATTCCAGTGTATACCGGTCATTTTCTCATTCCCAGTATGTCCCCAAATCTTATTCTGGATTCATTGATTGCTACTCACTTCTTGATGGCAACTTTCTCATTGTTTTCTACCGCTGTGGCCAGGAGAACACTCCCGTAGGTGCCGTCTCCGAGCTGCTTGGAGATCTGGTAGCGATTCATGTTGCTCTTGATAAAGCTGTCCTCAATAACAAGAGAAAACTAAGCAAGAGTCAGTGGAGCCTACGTCAACTGGTGTTGATGATTGTATGAGTTGATAACAAAGTGAATAATACTAAAATACTAAACTAGACTTGGAGCCAACACACTGGGAATATTAAGATTCTTCTTCTCGCTTGGATGTTGATCAGAAACTTCTGCCATCTTAGAATTATCCACAAATTTCCAACAGTCTAAATATTTCTGCATTTTTTAATCTCTGTCCCGAACAACATGATGCCCTACATGGAAGAGCTGAAAGCAGTGATTGTTGAGTCAACATGTTGAGACAATTTAGAAAAATCTGTTAGAAGAAACAAAAATAGAGAATTTCGCTGGTTATATAAAACATATTTTGAATAATTTAAAATCAATTATGTATTTTGAATTATATGATAATAGGCTATTTACAGCATCATGTGGAAACGAGACTAAATTTCAGAAAAAGACATGCATTGTATTTACTTGTTGGTAAAGGCTAAAATTACATAATAATTAGGGGGTGTTACAGTTATATGGAAGAATTTTAAAAATCTTTCTCACTGTTTCAAATTTGCACACACATTCTATACAGGTCATTTATGATCAGTGGTATATCTTTTGTAGATTGAGTCAGGTTATAAATCCTTCATTTTTAAAAAATCTTCAAAGTGCATAAATTACTTTTTATGCCCATAAAACAAAGTTTAAAAGAGTGTACACAATCAGTTCTAACAGATCCTATACACATCCTGACATTTGCAAGAGTTTTTTGTGAAAAAATCCTATAAAAACTTAATGTTCATGATATATTTAAAAAATAACATTCAAGTTCAGTTCTTGCTATTCTATACTATTTGTGTAACGCATTACAAAAAAAAATATTACAGCTGAGCTATTTCCAACATAAATTCAGACCTTTTGACTCACTCAACTATGTCAGGTTTTACGCAAGAAGGTAATGTGCAGTGGGTTGTTACGTTATAAGAATTATAAAGTGATACTAACAGAGTCATTGTGTTTGATAATAATCTTTTCTGTCAGTTTCCTTGTCCTTTCTATATTAAAACACAATTAATTATCAACACATTGATTTTCATAACATTGCCCTGAAGTGACAAAGCAGTCTTAGCATACGGACGTCTGATAACTTAAAAAATTTTAGTTTAAACATTTATAGACTTGTGAGATCCAGTAATTGTGCACAATCTTATTTGCTTTTTTCCTTACTCAGCCCCATTAAACATTTTATGAAAGATGTGGAAGGAAAAATTAAGTTATTAGTTAGTATTTCCCACATTGCACAGCTATAGGGCGCAGACATATCTAGATCTGTCTAGATTTACAATTATTTCGTTAGCTTATGAGCCATTTAATGTCGCAGCACGAAAAATGTTAATACTGTTCTATATTTATTGTAGATATGGTTTTTAACTTAATAAGTCTTAACCAGTGTTTGAGGACCCTGCGATAAACTTTAGAATATTTCTTTCACATAATAAATATTGATTCTTTTCTTGTTTTGACAGTTTTGGACAGAGCTTTCATTTTCATTGAATGCATCATAGTTTTATGTTTTCTGAGACTGTTATGACTGTCTAAAGTGAAATGTCATTAAGATAGGTTACCCAGTAATATCCAAATTTATCAACCTGGACATCACTTTACTTATTCAACAAACAAACTATCAGATACTACAATCTGTAATAATGCACTGCAACGCTAAAACTGATTCCTCTAAAATCCAAAGATAAAGAGAAAAAAAAAATTCAATATACGGTGGAATCCGCTTAAAGTCAACATCTTGGGACCAAAAAAAAGTGTTGACTTTATCCATTTCCAGGAACCAAGTACAAGAATTCATGATATAAAAACAGGTTGTCTCCCTTTCGTAACTTATTATAGTGGTCTCCCTTTTGCTACTTAAAGTTAGAGTGTGGTTAACTTTTACCAGTTATTTAGGCAAAGAGAAAACCACACTAAGTCTAAAAAGAGGTTTATTTCACAACTTGATGAACTAGACAAAAAAAACACAAAATATACCTGCACACCTACAATTCCTGCTATATTATTTTTCAGCTTTACCCTCTTTTAATATGGGCTTGGGACCATCATTACTTTCGTTCCGTTTCCACCAGAAAATAAATAGTGGCCTGATTAAAAAAATTGTGGAACTTTGTCATCGTAGCCTCCCCCTGGCCACTCCCCAACCCCCCCCCCCCAAAAAAAAAAAGCAGCCTTCAATTTTTGTCTGAAAACTTTGAGGTTAGAATCTTTAAAATGCAAATTATAGAAATCTAGATTCTAGTAAGAAAAAGAATTTTGATGAAACACTGATGTGACCAGTATTTTTCATTCAAAATTTCCATGAAAATCTTAAGGAGTAAGAGCCTAACACACAAAAAGGGGAACGAGAATAGCAGAATTTAGTTACCTTTATCTTGAAATGTGAATAATCACTTCAAGTGTTGAAGTTACTACAATTTCATCAGAGTTCGATTAGGGGATAATAAATCTGGATCTTATAGACCAATTGTTATAAATCTATGTTTCTTTCTATTCAAGACAGAGCATCTACTTGAAAGTCCAGCTCAAGATTTAGTCAAGATTTAATTGCAGATTAGCCCCTCGTTAATCATCTGACCTAATCCAGGTTATGCCTGCCCACTTTTAAGCAGCTCAAGACCGGATTATTATTTTGATCTCATTCAATCAAAACTTAATGAATTTGCTAAATCAAGATCAGGATATTAAAACTGTCTAATGTAGATCGTGATTCTCGGTTAGCAGCCTATACCACTGAATCGATCTAGATCTATCTGGATACAGATCTAGGCCTAGATCTAAAGAAGATAGATTTAGATCTTGCTCCTTAGAATCCAGACTCGGCTTGTCGCAGAACTTGAAATAGTTATATATTCCCTGTCAAATAGATCTGCAACGTATGTCTAGATCACGGAAACATAAATACAACAGCTTTTAAAATGATAAGCGAAATCCGTTTGTTGTTTCTGTTTTTTAGCATCGACTAGAAGGCACAGAAGAAAAGAGCGTCAATGATTCAGACCGGGAATCCAAGGAATTGACATACCATAAACATCCGCCATCTTGCAGTTGCTATTCTGTGTGATTGTTTGTCACGTGATCAAATTATGGCAACGAAAGTGTTCGTGGGCGTAATTGTAACGACACGGCTATTGAGAGAAATAAATAGCTCAACAATTATTTTAGTAATAATAGTGATCTAATCTATTTTGTTCCTTATCCTTTGTTTTGACCCATTTTTATGAACAATTTGATTGGTAAAGATATTATATAAAGCACTTTCAATGAAAAATAAAGTAATTAACGTTACTGCAAACTGGCGCTCGTCACGTCAGGCCTATATTTTAGTATCAACTTATTTCATAAGTCTAGTTTTTGGCCTCGGCTGAAAAATGGTAGGCCTATAACTGGTTACCTCTCTGAGAGAAAGGTTCCTTTCGGAATTTGTAGGTTTAGTTCGATAAAGAGATGTGCAAGTTATCTAGCGCGATTACAGGTTTGATTCCACATCACCCCCACCCTCTCCCTCCAATGTTATATTTTGTGGTGCACCTCTTCTTACTACTAAAGCTACTGGTCTCCTGAAGGCCTAATCTCGAATATCGCGTTACGTCAAGTCTGCTTCTTTGAGCCACCTTTGCACAAAAATTAATTGTCTAAAGAGCTTATGTGAACAATAGCACAGGCTTTCTCAATATCATACAATTGATGATTTTCAAAGATTTCGGTTTTTTATACGATTGTTTAAGCCCACCTACGGTCAGGTACTCTAAATAAGAAATGCGCGCAAAGATTAAGTATCATCATGTATATGTTAGCTATATACCTTCAAATAACATGAAGAGAATACATGAATATTTTCTGATGTGGTACATAGATCTGCATGCTTCTATTGAGCTTAAACACGAATTATCGTTTGTCATAAAGATGAATGTGACCGTCTGAAGATGAGCAAGATATAAATTTCTAATAAAAAGTTTTACCACGGGCTGATTATCTGTTGGATATAAAATATTTTGTTGTTTGACATAGCTTAATTATCCTGCCGTCCAAATGAAGGTGATTTACATCATCAGTCAAGGCTATTTTTCGCTTGCTGAAGATGAGAGACTGAAGTTTCTAACTCATGAACCAGCCAATAAATCTCACTAGAGGGATATCTTTCCTTGTCTTGGCCGACGCTCTCCTACGACCTCTGCTCCTCTGCATTTAAATCTAACTATGAAAATCCAATTTAAAAACATAATAATATCATTACTCATGAATCTTATTACAGTGATCACCATACGATCTTATCAAAATCAATTTCATCAACAATTCTACAACCATCACAAACAATGCCAACTGTACAATAGCAGCAGTTGGCGGATGATAATTACAACAACGCCAAATAAAACCAGACGAAAAAAACTAAGTAATGAACCGACAATAATATTATTCCGTTGCGGGACATGTTAGCAACAATATCAACTACTATTACTACTACTACTACTACTACTACTACTACTACTACTACTACTACTACTACTACTACTACTACTACTACTACTACTACTACTACTACTACTACTACTACTACTACTACCACCACCACCACTACTACTACTACTACTACTACTACTACTACTACTACTACTACTACTACTACTACTACTACTACTACTACTACTACTACTACTACTACTACTACTACTACTACAACAACAACAACTACTACTACTACTACTACTACTACTACTACTACTACTACTACTACTACTACTACTATCAGCTCGTGCCTCTTTTTTACCGGAATATGAAAAGATAAAAGAAGCTTTCAGAGAGAGAGAGAGAGAGAGAGAGAGAGAGAGAGAGAGAGAGAGAGAGAGAGAGAGAGAGAGAGGAAGAGAGAGGTGTGAGTTTGCGACGCTTTTGTTTAACCTTATGAGAGTCGGACAGTCTTGTTTCATTCCTGTATTCCTCCCTCCATTTCAGTTCTTTTGCATAAAGGGGGCACAAACAATACCTATATTTGGTTCCTTCATGGCTGTCAATTCTTTGTTTATCTCCCGTGTTCCCTCTCTCTCTCTCTCTCTCTCTCTCTCTCTCTCTCTCTCTCTCTCTCTCTCTCTCTCTCTCTCTCTCTCTCTCTCTCTCTCTCTCTCTCTCTCTCTCTCTCTCTCTCTCTCTCTCTCTCTCTCTCTCTCTCTCTCTCTCTCTCTCTCTCTCTCAATAGAAAGCAAAAACACCACATTTGGAGGATAACTTGGTACACATGTAATTGTAAATGATTCAAAACGACGCGTGTGTGTCTATAAATGGTATAATACAAGGTCTAAAAGGAAATAGGCACACAACTTCCGAAGCTTACAAAGTGAAACGTTTATATGTTGAATTGATAATAGTTTTGTTATTTCTTTTTTGCCACGTAGCCTAATTATAAAGATGTGTGCCTTTTTCCTTTTAGACCTCTCTCTCTCTCTCTCTCTCTCTCTCTCTCTCTCTCTCTCTCTCTCTCTCTCTCTCTCTCTCTCTCTCTTTATTATGCGTGTAAAACATTCGATTGATCTTGTGCATTTACCACATACGACTGACGCTTCAGTATCACACATCACTTTTTGGCTTTCCTCAAAAGAATCAACGTGCTTCATCTCAAAAGATTTAATAAGTTTCAGAGATTTTATTTCCATAGGCCTATAGATCTAGTATATCTATCTAATTCTAAGCTCTTAGTCATGAATTTCTAATCTCTAATATTAAATTTTGTATTTCCCTTGACCTACGCTAGTCCCATTTCACCTTCCCAATAAAAGCCATTGTCTCCCTTGTTTAGTTGTGTTGTGGACTCATCCCGGAAAAGGAAGCATGACGTCATTTTAATGGAAGCTCATCTAACTTAGGAAATCACGAATCTTGTGACAGAAGACTAGAGAGAATACAAATGAAGTTAATGTCAAAATAGTTTAATAAGAACTCTTTAAATGTAAAGTTAAAGCTTTATTTTTTGACCGGAGAATGTGCGATATAAATAAGATTTCATTTTACATTATCTAGACTGAACGTCTTGCTTTGTTATTTCGAATTTGACTGACAACGTTGCAGGGTGATTTGGACTGAACACAACCAGGAAAAGCTCCTACAATAAGAGCTGGTCGTCTGAAAATCTCTGTTTAACACCTCAGTCAAATTGAGATATTCTGTATTTGTAATATGGCAAAGAAAACATATGATCTTCTTTTCAAGCTATTGCTGATTGGCGATTCTGGTGTTGGAAAGACTTGTCTTCTCTTCAGATTTTCAGATGATGCCTTCAACACAACATTCATCTCAACGATAGGTATGGGCTTTAGAACTTAAAAAAAAATACTGGTGCATCTAGATATAGACCTTGACACTAGACTATATGGGTCAGTCCACCAGTACTGTTTACCACCTTCGGTCCTATTTTCAGATGCATAAAAATCAAAGCACAAATTTGAAGATTACCTTTAAATTCTTGGAAATGTTTCAAAATATTATCAACTACCTCCCATAAGCTTGAAAATGTCATAGGGTCTGTTATAACAGCTTTATTTGCAAATGAAAACCAGAAATGTGGTAAAAATCCCCTTCCGAAAGTGGACATCAAAATATTCCCGACTTAAATGCTAAAGTCAAGCATCATGGAAAGCCACTTTGCTTTTACAAGTGTCCTATTGTAAGACCAAGATTTCAATTTTTCGATCTACGGAAATGCAAAGCCCGACGTTTGCACTATTATGTGTTGAGCGGCAGTTAAAAATTGCGTTAGACTTGTTACTGTGTTCGTCCGTTTTGAGTTCCTTCATTTCAAGAGAATTTTCAAACAGCTGTTTATGACCCCAGTGTCAAAGTCCAATATTTAAATCTAACAAGTAACGAGCAATAGTTTGATTCTAACCATTAGTAAATAGCTTGCATCAGTCAGCTGTTATTAGCGGTCAAACTAAAAGGGTGAAATTATCGTCCGTTTGTAACACTCCTAACACACACCGTGTGTCGAAAGTTGGTTTCACCACAGAATCAAAAAGTTGATTTTTAACTGCCGGAAACTAAGTTAAATATCTCATCCGGGTTTCTCTTTCACTTTCGCAGCGGCGATGTTCTATAAGGGTAAAGAAATCGTGTCGTCCATGGATTTTCTGCTGTAACGTTTCCTAACGTTCCCGTAATAGTGTAACATTTCCTAACGAATTGGACACAGAATTGTAATATATGGAAACTAATATGTATTTAATAGCTTAAACTGCCTTTAGTTGATAATATAAATGATTAAAGGTCTCGGGGATGCACTTAACATTACACGAAAATGCCATAATACATAGAACAAAGAATAAGATTCGATAAGGACGAACCTATGTTTGTCCTGTGTAACATTCCAGTTGGCTAAGAAGCCTAGAGCCAATTTATATCCGAATTCTCTCTTACTTTGAATGCTTTGTTAGAAGAAAATAAATTTAATAACTTCAAGTGAGTTTAAACTCGAGGAAAGCCAAGGGGTGTTATGAGTGTTACTGGGTACAGTTGGAGTGTACTTCTTTTGAGACATTTCTAACATCTTCTTTATCACATATGCCCAATCTGTGATTAATTAAATATCTCTTAGCTCTATTTTGTTTGTTTTTTTGTTTTTTTTGCTTCCACAGTATTTTCATATTGCATTTTTTCCTAACAACCTATTTACCTTTAATAAGAGTGGATCCTAAGTTTTTTTAAATGTTTGTTTTGTTGTTATATCGGTACAGGTAGGGGCCTACTATCATAACTAAATTCATTTTCACCTGGAACAATTATTTGTCAAAGTTGGAGTATAGAATATGTTAAACATGAACCCAATATAAAGGAAGATCATAAGATAAAAGCATTTATATTCAGTCATCTTTTTTTTGTTGTTGTCCAGTAACGTTCCTAACTAATCGCTACTCATCTACTTTTTCTTCACAAGGGCAGTCTTTTTTCAAAACAAGCCAATATTTTTAAAAACATGAAGATTCAACCATGTAAAACACATTTTTTTATGGTATATAAGTAGATCATTATGTGTCTGGTACACAGTTTTCCATTTATTGTTTGTCCTGTAATGTTCCTAACATGCAAATATTTTCATACCGTACTTATTATTTAAAAATAATCTTTCAGACCCTTTTAAATTTTTTAGATGGTTTGTCCTATATGTTTTGAATTAAACATATGTATAACCATGATTTGGGTGTTTTAACAATGCTATAGAAACTTTTGTCTAATGTTTTTATGTCATATGCTTGTCCTGTAACATTCCTAACAAATCGTGTTCACTATTCAATCTTCTCTAGGATCAATTTTAATAAAAGTACCTTGGATGTTACACACTACTCAAAGTCTTTGTGTTTATATACAAACATATGCTTTTGTTATTGATATTTTATTGTAAATGATCATATATGTTTGTCCTGGTAACACTCCTAACAGATGGTGGTCACATCAGTTACATAAAAATTTCTCAAAAACCATGCTAGCCTCTGGTCTGCACTTTTCACACAACAAATATCAAGAATCAAACATTCTATACAGTACTTTGCTGTTTTGATGTGACATAGTTCAAATTTGACCCTCTATGTCCACAAATGGTAAACAGTACTGGTGGACTGACTCATACAGAAGTACTGAAAATGCCTTTCAACGTAATGCATCAGCACTCTAGATCAAAGGAATTTGAAAAAAAAATGCCATGTATTTTAGATTAGATCTAAGTAAATAAGAGAATAAATTTAGATCTATGAATGATTGAAGATTTTGAACACTAGTTGTATTGAAGAGGAGTTAAGTTTTCACTTAAGTGGCAAGATCGTTGAGGCAAATATAGACTATAAATATCTTATTGTTACATTGTGGCGTAATTGTCAATTTCAGAGTTCTACCAAATACCATTACCAATTTGCACTACCTTACGAATTACAGTTACAAAAGTTTACTGGCTTACTTAGATTTTGAAGTTGATTTTAATGTGAAGATTGAATTGTAAGAATGAATGAATGCGAATGAATAAAATAGTTGTCTCAGTCTAAAAAAAGTTTGTGTTTGTGTTATATTGTTTCAGATCTCTGTGTATATTAGATAGGTTCTAGATCTGGGTCCAGCTCTAGTAGGAACAAAAAGTATCCATTTATAACATCCTACATTTCTGCTGCTGCAAATGATAATTGGAATTAACAAAGAAAGGGGAAAGCATGCAGAGCGTGAAGTGACGATTTTTATTGCTTTTTTTTTTTATTTTTTGATGATATAATTTTTGTTTTGTGCCTTTGCAGGTATAGACTTTAAAATCAAGACAGTTGAGTTAGGAGGGAAAAAGATAAAGCTGCAAATATGGTGAGTGGTTTCATTTGAAGCTTTATTGAAAACTGAAAATGTTTGTGTCACAAAAGGTTTGTAATGAAGGTGATCATGCGAGTGTTGAGTGTTTAAAAAGGGAGCGGAGAATTGAGTTTTAATCTGCTTTTCTTAAACTGACCAACTCCATAGGTCTGGTAAGTAATTTTAGTTTGCAAGGTCACGAGGGAACTGAGTACATTGGCCTTGTGACCCACAAGTCGGAAATTATTGCTTACATGATAATTTTCAAAATGTTTTTGCACTTAAGCTAGATCTATATGGTGTGAAAAAATGTCTAGTATAAAATTTTTTACAGCTTTTGTAAAATTAATGACCTAAAAAACCAATACAAACAGCTAAGAAGATTTCTCTTAGACTCGCCACAGGCATAGCAATGCAGCTGATTGATGGAATGATTTTCTGGCTATCTTGCCAGGTGCAACAAAGTTAAAATAGTAAATTAATGATGGACAGGTGTGGCGCTATTGTTATTAGGGCAAAGGTCAAAATAAGGATTTTGAAAGTCTGAACAATAGAAGGCATGCGCATCATATATCAAGGAAGTGTTGAACTTTAACATGATTGTACTTGACTGGTCTCTCCTCAGGGATACCGCAGGCCAGGAGAGGTTCCACACCATCACCACCTCCTACTACAGAGGGTCCATGGGCATCATGCTGGTGTATGACATCACAAACATGAAAACCTTTGACAATATTTCCAAATGGCTTCGCAATATTGATGAGGTATACATTTACCTGACTATCATATAACTTAAGGTCACAACATCTATCAACTTCAGACAATTGTTGTTCAAGAAGAAGAGAGATAACCTGTAACTCTGGCTTAATGGCTGTGTCTGTTTTCAAAAATCAGTCCTGCTCCTCTAGTGATTGACAGGATTCTGTAGCTCAAGTTATTTATTGCCTGAGTTTCCTAATGCAACTTCAAGACTCGCAACATCACACTTTTCACAGGCTTTCTTATATTGACACAATAGCTAACTGGCGACATGATAGATGTCTTCAGTGCCTTGTCTTTTAGTTAGATATTTATCTGCTGTTTTGTAAACTGCATCAACCTTTGTGTGGTGTGTTTCAATCATGTAAGTGAAACATTGTTTTTTTGTTGGTTTTTTTTTTTCAAGATTTGAAAACGGATCTCATCACTCTAGTTGAGTTGTGTTAGTGGAATATTCAGAGGAATACAACTTTTTCATAATAAAAAAAAAAAAACAAACAAACCAAAACCAAGTAAAACATTTTCAGAGTTGTCATTATTTTTCTCCATACTTGTGTATTTGGACATGATTGTTTTCGTTTCTGTCATTGTGAATGATTGCACAGTATTATACTACATTGACATGTTTGCTTCATCTTACTTGTGTTTTCCAGCATGCCAACGAGGATGTAGAGAAAATGATCTTGGGGAACAAATGTGACATGGACGACAAGAGACAGGTGCCCACAGCTAGAGGCGAGGCTGTAAGTAGGGTTTGCTCTATTGCATAAAACAGAGAGACCATCTACTGAATGACTTAGAACTTGTCCTATATCAAAACTTTAAAATTTTGACTATCATTGGAGACCTTATATTTAAGCTTTTAAACTGTGATCTGGCATTTAATGCAATTTGAAAATATTATGTCTTCAGTTTGTAACAACAGTATTTTGATCAGAATCATATATTAGGCTTGAACTCAGATTGATATATTTGTATCCAAAACTTTTGAAACTATAATCCATTTTCATTCATGGTGGATAGCAATTTCTATCTTTGAGACTGTTCTACTATCATTGAAATTAAAGCCAGCCTGTAACAAAGAAAACCACCAGAATTTTTTAGTGGTATATGGTTAGCTTGCTCAACTAGATTTGTATTATAGTGGAGATTGTCAGTAATATGGAAAGCAGGTAGACATAGAGATCAAGTGAAGTGGGGTAAATGTACAAATGGAAAACTTTATATTACTTTTTTGGTTACTAAGTACTCTTTACAGCATTTATATTCTCAAAAAGAAATGTTCTTAAGCTCACATGGGCATATTACAGAGTAAGCATGGCATTTAATGATTTTAGCAATAATAGTTATAAGAGTCAAAGTTCTCATCACAGACTGCCTAGATAAAGCATTTATTCCATTGACTTAAGGAACAATTTTTAGGAAGCATTTATAACATACATCACAAAACTTCCCAAGGCCAAGGTAAACACTAAGCATCTTGTTGGTTTTTTTTAGAACACGGTTTGGATGAAACCTTTACTTTTGTAATCTTTCTATCCCAGATTGCAAGAGAACACAATATACCATTTCTGGAGACGAGTGCTAAAGCCAACATCAATGTTGAACAGGCCTTCATGAATCTGGCACAGGCTATACTCAATAAGGTGGAAATTCTTTACATCTGTCTCTCTCTTTGCCTCACTTTATTTTTCATATAGTGAAAGTTTTGTATAAATAATAAAATCAAATGGCTGTGTACCAGCACTGAAGTATAAGTTAGGAGCTGCAAAACTCAGATTAAGAAAACAACAAAACATTAAGTGATACAAAGAGAAACCATTGCTCTAATTTTTGTTTGATTTTTTTTCAATTGTAGAAATATTAGTTCTTGTGTCAACAATTAATTTACCATGAGAACGCTATTTCATCAAAATTTGTGTATGCTGGAAGCCATGAACTTTGTTTTCTTCTATTTTTTTACTATTATTTTTTTGTTACCATATCAAGCCAAAGCATCTGCTAGCTGTGAGGAATGCTCAAAGGTGTACATGTTCAAGTTAGAGGGAAAAAAAGATAACATAAAAAAACCGCAAATAGAAAAATATTTACAAAAAAAAAAGTACCATGGAGAACCTCAAAATGCTTCATATTGTTTAATACTATAGATGTAACTCACGACTTATAGGTGTCATAACTTTTTGAATTCACATTCTTTTGAAGGTCAGAAACCTTTAATTGAACTAAAACGGAGTGGCACATAAACATCAGAAAAATTCTAGTGTTTTCAACTTTTTACTGCATAATTTTAAAATTGTCCAGCAATCAAGATTTAGGTGTTAGAAAAATGTGTAAATCTAGATCTAGTGATACCAAAAAACTTTGAACCTAGAATTAAGCTTAATTAATGCTAGTGGTGTCAATAAAAAGGATGTTGATCTAAACCAAAGTGGGAAGACCATTTAGTAAAATCAAGGGATTGGAAAGGTGGCAAACGACCACATTCATCTTATCTAGATCTGGGCATAGGATTTTACATAGAGGTCAAGATGTTTATAAATCTATTTTAATTGGGGTTAAGAATTTTCGGTAATTTTACAGAATTTGCATATTTTGACCAGTCATGTGATCCTCTATAAATCCTGCCCTTTTGCCTGGCAGAAATTATAATCCTTAAGGTTGAACTTGCCTCTCACATGTTTGTAACCTTTTATGGAAAACAGAAAAAGTGAAAAAATCATTCTACATTTTAAGGACTACAAAAGGTCATTCAACCTCTTAGTCTAAGCACAGAAAAAAAAATGAGCTAAATCACTAAGAAAAAAAAATACTCCATATTGCTCTTTTTGTAATTTTTTGTTTTTCTTTTTTTATTATTATTTCTGGGTTGGGTTTGGGGGGTCGAGGGAGTGGGGGAGAATGCTCTCATATCTAGCCGCTGGCATTGATTTCAAAAGTTCAAAAAACATATTTTGTCCAGATCTCATCCCAGTTTGATATTTAAAAGACAGTGTGCAAGTTTTGAAAACAAATACAAGAGAAAATCTTTTTTTGTTTTGTAAAACATAATTTTACTGTTATTTAACAAAAATTGTAAAAATCTCAAATGTTTAATATTTTTAGGGAGGTGAGTAATTCTTAAAAGGTGGGATTGCGAAAGATGCTTAACTTTTTAGCCGATTCAGTGGCCCCACAAGCCTCTGATCCCAGAAACTTGATAATCAACGTAAAGAGAACCATTGAAAAATAGGACATTTCTAAAACATTTAATTTTGGATTTTGTTTGCAAGAAAAAATGTTTCTTTGATACTTTTGCATCATTGTGTGTTTTGGGTTTTCATAATATTTGCAGTGTGACTGTGAGTGCTTTTTTATTATGCATAGCAATCCTTTTTGCTGGTGAAAATAACTTGGGCCCAAATACTGTATGCCATATGCTTTGTGCAATCCAAAGCAACTATGCGTTTTTTTCCAGAAGATTTGTTCAAAAACATTTTAGATTTTACAGCCTTTGTCAGCATTAGGTAGAATTTAAGAAATTATAAGCAAAATCAATAAAGTGTATCGAAAGTATCAAAAGGTAAAAGTTGGTTTCAATGGATAAATAATTAAACTTAAATGATAAAATTCTATTCAGTTTATGAAGTCATTTAAGGATTTAAGGAGGCATAATTCTGACATATAAGTAACAGATCTTTCTCTTTGTGAGGAAAGAAACTATTTTGGTCATCGATTTCAAAATTTCAGAACCCATTCCATCATGTGAACTCTAAGATCAGTGAGAATTTTAAATCATTGTAGCAACATTTTGTGAGGTGGGAATTCAATAAAAGTGATGGGTTTCTAACATCTGATCCCAATTCCTTAATACTGCTCGAAGGATGTTACTAAAAATACTCTAGTTACTTAGGCATCACACTACCACGATACTTAAGAAAACTCTTGCAGTTAAAGCACTGACTACATTAGTAACATTTCTAAGAAATGCAACTAAATCAACAGTTCTTTCTTTTGAAAAATTACATTAACTTTAAATATAAATGGCAGCCAAACATTGCCTTGAAAATTTTCACCCTATGCACTGCAGCAAAAACTACACAGGTGAAAAAATGCCCTTGAAAATTTTTGGAAATCTTTACAAAGCATCACAAAGTTATAGGGCTGTTAAGATTGCAGAAGCTTCTTAAGTCTACATTTAGAAGGTCATGATGACTAAGTTTTCCTTATAAAAAAGAAACAAGTGATAGAACTTGCATCATGTCTAATATTGGTAAAGTCAATCATTGCTAGTATTTTCAGTTAAGAGAATGTTAAAAGTCACCATGAAAAGTGTAAAATGCAATTTGTTTTTTTTTTGTGGGGGGAGCGGGGGTTAGATTTTGGTCAATCGATCATTCATTTTAGGAAACTGGGTGTCTTTATTTTCTCATGAGCTAAGAGTTCCAAATAATGTGTACCCAATGAAACCCTGTAAGTTGAAATGTGTAACATGGTCAAAGTTGTTGTTTTGTTTTTTAATTCTCGACAATTATACAACCTTTTGAGAATAAAAAATATTTTTTTTAAAGTTATGCTCTCTATCTATTAAAAAAAGAGAAAGAAAGAAAAAAGGTTAGATTTATGTTCTAATTTCCAGAATAATTTCAAGACATTGGACAACCAAGGGAATATTACGTATCACAGAAACAGAGTTATACCTCTTGAATATGACAATGTGAACATAGTTTGGTGGAACTCTTCACAATTGCTGATTTTTTTTTAGCAGTCAATGAAGCTCTTTACTACATCACTTGTATCAAAACAGTAATGACAAGGATGTAAACCATTCCAATTAAATCTGATTTCTTACTGTTTGATCACCTGTGTGGTCAGCTCCATTAACAAACAGCTTTCAGTTTATGGATCGAAAATAAAATCAACTCACATATTGTGTCTTGACCCACAAAGTTTTTATTTTGGTGTCTTGGCTCTATCTCAAAGTACAACGTCTAGACATGATTAGTATGCCCAGATTATAAACACACTGAAGAATTAAGTCTGCATGAGCTCCTGTGGAAGTAAAATGCTGAGAAGTGTAGCAATCTTTGAGTGGAAAAAAAGCATCTTCTATTAATATTATGGATCTTTGTTTAAAGGGTCAAAATAGGTGAATGATATCAAACAAAACTTATTACAGAAGTATTCACTTTATTGCTTGCCATCTCTTCTCTAACTGATTATGGGACTTAAATTTAATTTTAAGATGACTTTTCGAGATAGTTTATGTGGGATAAAATAATGCGTAGTATCTTTAGAGGTCAGTACAGAGAAGTTTGAATATAATGAATGTCATACATGGCAAGTACGTTCTTAAAATACAAGATAAATGATGGTTTGAAAACTTTCTTTCACAAACCCTTGTATGGAGATGATAATAACAATAATAAGAAATTTGATGCTGAATGACAACTGTTGTGACCACATGTGTGTTTTGCTTTGTTGCAGACCCCAGGAAGGATATCGGAGCCGTCACTGGTGAACATCAACCAACAAGACACAAGTTCCAGGCGGTGCTGTTGAATACCATTGGGACTCTGTATTGATGCACAACGCCAACTGGGTTTCTCTTAACTTTTTTTTTCCAATCATCTGGGCTCTTCAAGTGATGTTGTAAAAGGCTGCAGACAAGAATGGGACTTTGGCTTGTCTTTGTTTTATATTATTGCAAAACGTTATTTTATGTGAAAAGAGGCTAAAAGCTTAAAACTGCTTGATAAGCTGCAGATATGTACTTTCTTTGAAATCAATGCTTGTAGTTTTTAGTGCAAACTGTGTACAAATGAATAAGAAAGAGATTTTTTTCTCTCAGCTCAAACCTATTTTGTAAACGAGGGGGGGGGGCATCCTTTAGAATACATTTGTTTATTTGTATTTACAGAAAATGTAAAAAGAAGTGGAATTCTTTGTTTTTCTTATGTGTGTATGATTCTTATCTTGCAAGCTCCAGTTAGAATCATTAGATATCGACCTGATGACTTTGTGCTAGATTGGTAAATTCACAGGTCAGCAAATGTATCTGTGAAGTTTGTTACATGTATGTATATAGCTGTCTGTGTATATATATATGCGTATTTTACTTCACACATCTTGTCTGAATCTCTGCATTTGGAAGTCTGAGCAGAATGAAGGTCGTACCTCACAGTTTGAATTCTTACTCACCTTTCAATGCTTCTCCAACAAAATTCAATCAGATATTCTGCACTTCCCTTCAATAATTATGTCAAATTAAATATTTGTATTTTTTTTTGTCTTTTGATCCAAGAAATGTTGGATATGTTCATGTTCTAGCAAAGTCTTTCCTTTCGCTGCTTAAACTCAAGGCCATCAGCATCCTGTGACAAACTTTCTTAAACTAACCCCGAAAGCTTGGGTTATTGTAGAGAGAGCAGAATAAATGCTGCTGCTGCTGTGTCAGTTGTGTTCAAGATTACTGAAGCATGTGGGTTTAGATCAGACGAGTTGAAGTCACATTTATGTATGGTCTTGGTTCAATAAGGAGAAAATTCTAAACAATAAGAAAATATCTAGTGTTTGTGAGATCATGTTGTTTCTTATAAGTTGTTAGGAATGCATTACCAGCTCCTGGTTTTCAACTTTGTGGTTTTTCTTATCTTATTACACTTGAATGTTGCTTCTGTTTTTGAAGTTAAGGTTGCAGGGATCGTGATTTCAGAAGCTACCTGATGGAAAGATCTGGTTCATTCACCAAGTCCTTGGTGTGGCAAACTCCTTGTAGACACTGATGTTTCTTCACTTTTTTTAATAGAGGCACAATAGTTTCGAAGTGCATTCTGGTTGTATATCCACGATACTTGTACTTATGATTAAAAATGAATGCGAGTTCCAAAGTTATCAGTTTCTTTTAAAACTTATTTTTGCTTCTGCCCCACATCATATTGTAATAACCTTAAGCTGGATCAAATATTTAGATTTGTATTAAACATACTTTGCAAATAAGTTTTTCACACTCAGGAAAAAACCAAATGTACCTGTGGATATAAAAACATGACGTTTTATTCTGAGCAATGGGAGCATCTAAAAAAAGAACTGGTCTGACAACAAGGAGGTTCACATATAGTTAGTGCACTGCTTTCACCTTGATGTGGCAGGCCCCAGTGACTGTATAACATGAAATTCTCCATCATCTATGTGTCAGCCTCTAGTGGTTACACGGGGAAAAAAAGATAAAATTCTTGGTTTATGTGAAGAGGGCTTCTTAGTCTATTAAATACATTTATATCTTGTTTTTCTTTAATGGCCAGTTTTATTATGATGAGATTTTTGTTCTTCGCATGGTAAGATATTTTAATTGAAGGTCTGCTTCAGATAATTAAGATGTGCTGAACGGCACCAGATATACAGTATGTTCAGCATATGCAATGTACTGGCAACGGGCATGCCCACTGCAGCTGATGTGGTATAGATACATGAAAATCTTGACATTCAAAAAAAAATTAAAGGTAAAGAAAGAGTGATTGTGGGAATAATGGAGAACATTATACAGGCCTATTGAAATGAATTTTTCTTTGCAAGGGTAGAGAGGGAATCGCATTACAGAAAGCAGGTGTTCCGAGGCTGAGGAGACAATACCTATCATATTATCACTACCATAACTGAAAGAGCTTGTAAACATCATCAAATCTCATGAAGTTATCAAAGTGGCCTATGAAATCATCCTATCTTTACCAATATAACTCAAATGAATGCTTTGCTGGGGGGGGGGGGGTGTTTTGTAATTTTTTGCGGAATTCAAAGAAATTTTTGCCATGGAGTCATTAATATCTATAGGTTATGATTTTGTCCCAAGGCATTCTGATGAGAATAACTTAAAACTTGTCTTCATTTTCAACCAAGGTTGATGAAATTTTATTTTTGGTCTAAGTTTTCACAAAAATACAGTTTATATATCTGCTTTAAGAACATCGTAGCAAACAAGTGTGTTAATTGTTATGGAGAAACTGGGCAATAGATGTCTATGACATTCAACTGCAGTTTTGATAATCTGGTTATGGAAGGAGAAATTACATGTCGATGTGCGAGTCTACTGTCTTCGAAATAAAGAAATAGAAATTGAAATCGAAAGAAACTGAATTTGAATTTCTAAACTTAGAATAGTTATATGTTCAGTGAGACGCTGCTTAAACAAAATTTTAGAGACTACAAGAATTTGTTTGGTTAAAATTTTTTGATTTGTGGGGACTAAAGATTTTTATTTAGCCATCTGTTTTGATTTTTTAGTGTTATCTGTATTACAACCAGAGAGTCAAAATGTCAAGTTTCATCTGGATTGCCTGTTTCTATCTAGTGTTCCACCAGAATCAGAAACAAACAGCAGTGAGACTGCTCTCTGCCTGTCTGTGTGTTAGGAGTATTTGCTGATAGGTGGAGCTAAATTATTCAGCTCTTAGTCAAATCTTTATAGATCTTTTTTCCCCAAGGTCAGATGGAAATTTTGTACATGTAACATTAGAGTAGGGTGGACCAGTTTTTCCCATCTCAAAACATGCTTCTATTGTGCTCTTATAAAACTTAATTGAGGCTTGATTTCCTCAGCAGTTACTTTTAACCTTTGCTTCTTCCTGTGGGCTTTCAATGAAGGAATGGAAAACCCTGTGCTTTGTAGAAAGTTATATGTTGCTCTACTAGAACCATGGCAGTTTTTTTTACTTTGTAAAGATCTTTTGTTCTTTCTTCCTACCAGTCCAATGTTTGCTTTATGGGTTCATGTTTTATACTTTCCTTGTATATGGGGTGGAAGTGTGCTCAGTGAGACCATGTAAGAGTTTGTTGCTTTCTGTGGATGGCTGTTTGCAAGCTGTTCAGCATGACAGAGTATTGTTTCATGAGGGCTGACAAGCTCTCAAAGTCATATTCATTGACCCTCAACTGCCTATTATCCAAGTCATGAAATAAATCAGAGAAAAAAATGATTTCCATCTAAATGCACAATTGTTTGTTTTTTTACTCTGTTGGACTTTAGTATTTTTACAATGAGCTTGGAAGAGGGTAAATCTTAGACTGATGACATTCATCCTGTCAGCTCATTCAGGCTTGTGACAATGGGAGTATTGGTCACAGGAGAAAATCTGAACTCCCTCACTTGTTCTAACAACATGATTCTTGATCTGAACATAGGCTGAATTCAAGACAACAGTTGTTGTGAAGGAACTTCAGGCCCAGTAGCATCAATATTTTATTTTTGTGAATGCACAGTTTTTGGTAAGCAGCACAGAAATCGAGAACAAAAAAACTTTCAAGGAAGTTTTGAGTTAATCATGAATGCACCTCATACATTATTTCTCTGTTCTAAGATTTTGTGTTGCAAGTTGCACTCATAAATTGCAGATTTAATACTGCCTCTTGATTGTTTGTATGTGTGAAATATTTATCTTCAAGGGTCGAGGGGCACCCAGTATCATCAGGTTCATATTTCTTTACCTTCTGTAAAGTTTTGATCTTTGAGAGTCAAGAGCTTAAATTAGACTTATCTCGGTAATTCTATATATTATGGTTTGTAAGCTCGACCACACAACCTTAAGCCAGCATTACTGCCTGTCAGTGTCAAAAGCATTTAAAAAAAAGTTTTTCATGAAGATTCAAGAATAATATTCGGTGGAATATTGAGAGGTTAAAAATCTAATATTTGAATAATTTTCATTAAGTAATGCTCCTTTGTTGATCAGTATGAAGTACAAAAAAAAGGAGTAGTAACTCATATGCAGTTTATGGAAATTTTACTATTCAGAAAATGATGATAATGAGAACAAGGAATCATAGAGTATTATTCAGCTCTTTGAGGCGGTTTGACATGGTCCAACAAACATGGGAAAAAATTACTAAAACTGTTAGTTTTTTCAAGCGTGAATATGTGGTCTATGTTTGATCAGCTCTGAGTCTGGGATTTATTGGAATATAATAAAGATTCAGAGAGCTGACTAGTGCGTGGTGTGCCTCGCATGGATTCAATGTGGGAGATATATTCTAAGCTTATTCGTGTGGCATGAGATGCAGATGTCCAAGCCAGCTTTAGAAAAGGGTCCTAAGCAGCCTGAAAATGTGCAAATACTCACTTAAGATGCTGTGTCCAACGTATTAAACTTTACAATGAACTTAAGGCACACTGTATTCCTGAAAGTTTATTCCAGACTGTCCATATTTTATGCCTGAATAATGAAAAAAGCAACAGTGAAGTTAGCTCAGTGTTGAACTTGCTGGCTATTTCCATCCATTTTAATTATGTCCTGTGCCAACTCGTTATCTAAGGTAAAATCCTGTCATATCAAGGTTTTCCACCATGCAAGGGCAGGAAATTTTTGTTCTATTTGAAAGCTATCTAGTGCCAGTTGTGGAGATATGGTTATACTTTGGCATTCTTGAATATTTTATAAGTAGCCCAAAAACTTTTCGTTTTTAATTGTATTTGGATTTTTAGTTTCATCTTATTTTCACCTGCTTTCAATATTACTATTTCTTATTTACTATTCTCATTATCATTCTTAAAATGCATTGAATGTGCAAAAGTTTGGCTACAGCCTATATGGAGTTGAAAAATGCGAGTTTTCTTTTCCAAACAATGGAAAGGTTAACATTAATTGAACTCTCTATTTATTGGCATCTAAAACAAAACAGAGCCTGTGCTGCTCTTGTTTTTATCAGCAGTTGCATTATTGATTCAAAGTTAAAGCTCTATGTCATCTCAGCGTTTTATCTTGAATGTAGTGCAAGTCTGCTCACTGCATCTTTCTATTTCCCTTAGAGAATGGAGTAAATTGCTAGATAAATGATCGCAGTTGAGTGGTGTGCTTATGCACGTTGCTGTATGGCCTCATTCATGAAGTTACTAAAGAAATAAACAATCTGAAAAATCTTTTGAAGTTTCTTCTATTTACTTAATGTGCATATTACATGCTGTACACTTAGTGTATTTTATGTAAAGTTAAAATGATTCTAGTGGTAATAGATGAGCTGAATTTTTTTTTTTTCTAAGAGGGTCAGTCTTTTAATACTACAAGCTGTAAACCCCATTCTACGAACGGACCCTGGTGTCAATTTGCTGAGGCTGGGGTGTGTGTGTGTGTATTAAATAGGCTTATGAATGGTCTTGATTCTATCCTTTTTTCTGAAATGATCTAGACATATGCCTCCAACTACCCATCTTTGCCTAGAATCTAAACATCACGATTCTTATTCTCAACACAAAATTTAGGTAAAGGATTTAAACCCTTTTGGAATATAGGAAATCGACTTATTTCATTCTTTTCCAAAGTTTTTTAGCTCCTTTTAAAGGCTTGTAAAAAAGCTTTGAATTTTCGCATTAAGTGCATAAAAATGCACTGCCTTGCGGGAATTCTGAGCCGCGCAGATATTTAAAGCTACATTATAATGAAAGTTAAAAAAATATTTTAAGCCTAAAAGTAAAATCTAGATTTCACTAGTTGTGTAGATCTTAACCTTTTGAGTCTAGCTGCTGTAAATATATAGGCCCTAGATCTAGAATCTATGTCGGAGCAATCTTTTACGATTTTTTACTTAGATCTTACACTATATCATCTAGATTTAGATCTATTCCAGACGGTTTTAGATCTGCCTCCACCTACATTGGGTGCATACTTTCAATTTCATTCCTGCCATTTCTGCCCAGCTGTGCTTCCAGGAAATAGTTGGCACATTCATCTTTTTCTTTTAAGAAATAATAATCGCATTCTTTGCCTTTCATTTTCAAAAAATACTATTTTAGTGAAAAATAATATTGCCACTCCAATCTTTAGGGCAATTTACAACTTTATGCCAGCTTTGACGTTCTTAGATGGTCTAGAAATGCTCTGTTAGATGGTCCTCATTTTTTGCCTAGCTCCATTATATATAGATAAGAAATACAGATATGCAAGTTTTTCAAATTCACATTTTTCCTTTTTTTTAATTTTGTCTCCAATTTCATATTAAAAGCAGGAAAAATTTCTTGGATTACTGAATTCAAAATTTAAATTAGAGATAATATTAACGGAATTTGCAATGTTTAAATCAAAGTAAAAATGAGTGACATGATATTTCCAGCACCAATTATACACTATCAGCTGACTTAGCTCATTTTTAAGTCAAATTTCTTTTTATTAAATAATTTTTTTCTAAATATTGCCTCATAAATGAAACTATATATTCAGGGATGAGAACCAGATGCAAAATTTTGTTACTGAACTTTTTTAAATCGGTCAATGAGAGTGGAGTAGGCAGGAGCATTTTCCCTTTGACTAAACCCCCACAGATTAAAACAAAATTTGATTGTATACAGAGCCATGATTGTGGAGCATTTTATTCTTACTGATATAGCTCATTTTTTTTTCTAGGCTCAGACTAAGAGGTTGAATGACATGTAGCCCATACACAGCTGTGTCCCTCAAATGTTACTGCTCTCTGTGTTTTACTGGCTCAACTGAGGCAGTATAAAGGTTTACTCATCAGATGATACATAAAGCCCTATATTCTAGCTTACATATTGAGCACTGCTTTCCTAATCTTTAAGACATTTGAGCTGAACATGATCAATATTGATAAGGTCTAAAACTTCTCCCTTGACTACACCTGGCTGTGTAAAACAAAAATAATCTAACATTTAGATGTAGATGTATCATTATTAACTTTGAAATGAAAATCACCTATTACAAATATAGTCTCATGTCATATCATGACCGGTTTTAATAAGAAGATGAAGATTTACTCTAGATCTGGGATTTTCCATTCATCTTAATAATCAAATAGATCTAGAAAATGTATCTTGGTTCCTTCTCCCCTAAAAAAAATTAAGTTTTATTAACTAGTATCAGATGAAGAAATAAGAATGATCCTTGTTGGAAAAAATGGTGCTGTCTGGGTGTGAAGATGGAGAGAACGAAGTTTTTCGAACATAGTAAACATCTTGATGGCACCAATTTTTTGGATGGTTTCAACTTCAATGCAAATCTCGATATTGGAATTCAAAATATAAATAACAATATAGAAAATACACAATATCTATATAATATATCCCCCAATTTTATACTTTCGCGCAGGTTGATACCCAATGGAGGATTACAAGGCTGTTAAAAATATAAGGAATTCTGTAAATTTACAGAAAATTCATTTCCCTATATATATTTCATTTCGACTTACTCAGTTTTAACTAATATTCAACATAACCAGTGACATATGATGGCTATATTTAACCAGGCAGGAGTTCAAATTTTAATAAAGACAAAATATTTTAGCATTTAAAAAAAGTGCAAAAAAAAATTGAACATTCATAATTAAATAAATCTTTTTTTTTTTTGCCAGCTTGATTCCTTTTCTCTCCTGATATTTGATGTACAAATTAAAGTAATTTATCTAGCAAAAGAATGAAGAGTGTCTACCAGATAATATCATAATAATACTGTTCCATTAGAGAAATTGCTGACCACTGACACCATAGAAAGTCTTGGCACCATAAGAGAACATACTAAGGGGCAACCAACAATGCCATGAAACTTTCACCTAGGATTACTTTGATTTGAAAAAATATATCAGGAGAACAGTGTTACAAGAAGCTAATAGTACTCAAGAAAACTGTTCCAAACGTTAGCTAACAGTAAAATACATAAAGGACTTGAACTGCCCAAGATTGATTCCATATGACCTTGATTACTGGGTGTCTTAACTTCAAGCAATCAGAAATTGTTGAGCAGTTTTACTCTAAGTCTTGGACGCAAAAGGTTCATAATTCACAATAAAGAACCGGCAAGTCAAAATCTTCAGCATATATATTTTAAAGTACAATGTTTTGAAGTTTATGTGTCCAACTCTTGCTTTCGTTATGGAAAAGCTAGTGTTTGAACTCTAAGAATATCATTTGCTTGACAAACTGGCGTTTTTGCTTACATTTTCTCATAAGATAAAGAGAAGGAGGCACTAATGTTTTCTTTCTGAACTGAAAGTGTATTAGTACTTTAGCCATGTGTACTCATTGGTGTCCTTGAGGAGTAATGCTAATTCTGATTTGATTGGCGAGCACTTCTGGTTTCTTTTGGGTTCAGGTTTCAAGTTCATGAAATTTTTTTGGTTTGACAGAGGTGTGCCATTTGTTATATTATTCCTGATATGTAATTCAAATATTTTTTTTTATTAATGTTAGTAAATACACCACCAAGAATCACGATTTGAGAAAATTTTAGAGGGAACACCAGTTGCAGTATTCAGTTTTATTCAAGACCCACACACACACAAACAAAAAAAAAGACTAACAAAAGTAAGGCAATGACAAAACCCAACTGATAACAGAAATTTATGTTTAAACTAAAGTGCTGACACCCAACAGTATCCTGACATAACTTCTCCTACAGCAATATTCAATCTCAACCAGACATGAATCAGTACAGTGGAACATCTCTTGACCTTTTCATAAAGTATCATTATAGCAAGGGTTAGCGTTATTCCCGCAAAAGGGATTAAAGGAAGTTTATTGTGATGAATGGGAGATAAGTGGTTTGCGAAATCTTTGCTGTGAGTGAGATGTATAGGTCTTGTGTACCACGCGCAGCTCGCTGGACCCAAGCTGTGTGATTCGAGAGCTCTGGTGACACTCTGGTTATACTGCTACTACTACTAAGCCTAGACTACACTTTAACGGGAGAGAACTGTGTGGAGAAATAGCACGAAAGCCTGCATCGCTTGTTCGTTTGTACAGTAGCAATGCTGGCAAGACAAAATGCTCGAGATTTTTTTCTTATGAAAAATTTTGGTATTCGTTGATTGTACCCTCAGATCCAGTTGTCATTACAGGGGGGAGGTGGTATCTATACTCGCTATTGCAGAAATAAATTGAATGACTTAAATAAAGGAAAAAATGAGAATTTTCAGATCTGTCATTATACCAATGGTTGTCTCTATTAGAGGTGTTGTTAAATATGGGTTCCACTGTATCTTGATGTTTAAACTTTTCATACAGCAATATTCAATCTCAACTATACATGAATCTGTATCATGATATTATATCTTCTCATACAGCGTTATTTAATCTCAACCAGACATGAATCAGTATCATAATGTTATATCTTCACATACAGCAATATTCAATCTCAACCAGACACGAATCTGTATCATAATGTTATATCTTCACATACAGCAATATTCAATCTCAACCAGACACGAATCTGTATCATAATGTTATAACTTTTCATACAGCGTTATTCAATCTCAACCTGACATGAATCAGTGTCCTGATGTTATAACTTCTCAGACAGCGTTATTCAATCTCAACCTGACATGAATCAGTATCAGTATTTCCCTTAAACTGGGATATCTGAAAACCAGTAAGGCCTTAATGAAATATAATTAAACCAAATGCTTGAATAAAATGTAGACTCTGAGCATGGGAAAAAATTAAGAACTACTTTCAACATCTCCATTTAAACTTTCTAAGCACCATTAATTTTAGTCCTCAGGAATTAAATTCATCATCCTATTATAATTATTACTGCAGCAACATTTAATCTTTCACCTTAACAATATTCTCCAGGTTTAATCTACGCTGGTCCATGAATTGTGTGTATAAGCTTTATGAGATAGAGCACATTACCACAATAAGGGTCAGGAAACAGTCATTGATACATAATTATGGAATTTGCAGTAGAAAATATTGCACCAACATAAAATTATAATATATGATGTATAGAACAGTTATGTTTAATAACCATTTTTCTCTCTTTTCCTGTATAAAAATGAGTTGAACATTAAAGCTAAAATGCCTTTAAAAATGTGCACAAATTTTTGGAGACATCCCTATAAAGAGTAAATTTTTTTTTGAGAAAAACATTTTACAATAACTTAAATAAAGATGCAATATAATTTAAAAAATGGTCACAAATTGCACAAATTTTGATGTAAAAATGTGGGGAAAAAACAATGTCAGAATCTTTTACAGCTTGAAGCATAATAATGGAAGATATGTAAGAGTTTTAAATAACAAGGAAGATGCTCCATGAAACTTTAAAACAATCATTTTTTACGAGTGATATGTAAGCTACCTACATTACAGAGGGATAAAGCTCTATTGCACCTTACCATATCAAAACTACATCAACAAGATTCACAACACCTTGCTAAACAACAAATCTTTCACACATACTTTATAAAGAGTAAAGAGGGTTTGTTTTCACATTTAAAAATACTGATAAAAATTGCACAAGCTCTTTCCATTATAACAAAGATAAAATATAACATATTATTGCACAATTATTTGCTAATATGATAAATATTGCACAGAAATCATTTTCAGTTCATGCATAAAGAAAATGTTTACAACACCACACAGTTTTTTTTACAATAAAGAGGTACCACTTCACTAACAACCTCTAGCCTGCACTGATTTCATGTGAACAGGTTTATAAACGTGATTATCTTCGAATTATACAAACCATTATGCATACCTTAACTCATTGTGTGCCAGAGCGTTTTCCACGGTTGTGCCAGGCCATTTTTACTGTGCATATTGTCTTTAGAGGATGCATTGGAAATTGGGTTCCAGTTTGGCTTATTTTTGTGTAACTATGATTTATTATATATTTAGAGTTATCTCTCATAGGAAACTTAAGAGTTTCATGACCGGGCTACCAATGGCGAAACAAACATTGGTTCTTATATCGACGATACATCGTCGATTGGCACAGCTGCGGCTCACTATATCGACGATACATCGTCGATTGGCACACAATGAGTTAAACCCAAGGCAGTCAAGCACGGATTCCTTGAATTCTTTGGGAGATTTTGATGTTTGAGGAAGCCGTGTTTCAACATCCTACTTTTAGTATTTGGGCCCTGGACTTGATGTATTTCGTGTTTTCTTGGTCACTTCTGAGCATTACGGTGATACCTGATTTGCCATATTTTATTTACTCTCAGTATTTCAAATAGCAGATTGAAGATACCTCAGAACAATACGATCTGTCGTTCCCAACTTATTTTATGTGAAAACTTGTCTCCAAACCCCAGCGCTTATTGGACCTTGAACTCTTGATGCTAGCCCAAGGTCTACATTCAGATCACGGTCACAAATTTCTTTCTAGCTAAGCATAAGTTCAGTCTAACGTCAACATTGAAATACAATTATCCCTTCCTTGTTCCTGAATAATCTTTGACCCAGACAGGCGCTGTCTGTCATGGTAAAGCTAGACCTTATCCAACCAAAGCCCCCAAAAACAAAAGATGGAATCCAAAGCTCCCTATTTCAGAACTTCACTCTTTTTGGTGCTGCTGGTGAAACCACAGCTGCCCGCAGGCACCTGAGAGGTGTCCAGTAATGTACCAGCCTGCCCCAGGAAGGCCATACCAGGAGACTCTGTGAGAACATGTGGGAGCAAAGGGGGCTCAGACTGATTACCAAGCTGAAGGTCTATCATGCAGTGGTTCTTACCACCCTCCTCTACGTTAGTGAGACCTAGATTGTCTACAGCAGGCACGCCTGAAAGCTCAATCATTTCCACCTGAATTGCCTCCGCAGACTCCTCCGCATCAGATGGCAGGAGAAAATTCCCATCACAGAGGTCCTTGAGCGAGCTGACATGCCCAGAGTCTTCACCCTCCAACAGAAAGCACAGGCCAGATGGGCTGGACACGTTGTCAGGATGCCTGAAGCTGACTGCCGAAACAGATGTTGTACAGCAAGTTGGGCAAGGGCAAACGAACGGTAGAGGACAGAAGAAACGCTTCAAAGACTGCCTAAAAATCTACCTCAGAATTGACATCTGCTGCGGAGAGACACATGCCCTGGACCGTCCAAGCTGGAGCAGAAAGCTTGCGACTGGCGCTTGTGCAGCAGAGACTCGACATATCACAGAGACTCAAAGAAAGCATGCCTTACGCAAGGACTGAGCCACCTTTGCTTCAACTACCACAACCCACTTGTGCTCAACTTGCGGTTGACTCTCGAGACCAACAGTCACCTTTCATCAATCTAGAATGAAGTCATGGTCATCTTCAACTCGGAAGGACGAACAACAACAACAACATTGTCAGAACAATGTTCTATCTACTGAGCTATCTGGCCTACTAAAGAGATCATACCCGCCAGCTTTTTTCACACGAGTACTGATTGATTAAGCAAGAGGTTGGCCAAGACAGATTTACCTGTCATCAATACCCATGTCTTGTACATGTGGGACAAACTAAGTTTGTTTTCGATCAGCCTCACAAAATTGTTTTTACTCCATGAAAGGGAGAGCCAGGGCATGCTTTTTGAAAAGTAATAACAGCTGTGTAAGACACTCGATAGAAATTAAAGATATGCCAATGTGATGAAAGACTTTGTACGTCAAGGGTTAAAAGACTAATATTTTCTTTCTGTAATTGAGGGTTGATTGTTTGAAGAATATGTGATTTAACTTTGAACTAGTTTGACAAAAACATAGAAATAATAAGGGAATTAAAAAAAGATTCAGAAGGGGAAAAAGTTGGGTTCGAGAAATCGCTGTTTGATCTAATCATGATCTACTGTATTCCTTTATTGCGTCCTTTACAGCTAAAAATTCATCAGGATACAACAATTGTGGAGACACTTGATGGTAAAGTCTGATGTAGTGATTACAGGATGTTTCAGCCAGACATATGTATAATGCCAATACACTCCTTAGAGTTAGCCTTTTCACTCACTGAGTAGGTCTGTCTTCTTCTACACAAACCATCACAGGTTTTCATAGCTGTCATAGCCATTTCATAATTCTCTTATCTATGCTTTTCAGTGAGAATTTAATCACAAGTTAGGAGCTGATACAACATGCAAGTCAAGCGAATCAAAATTAAGTTTAAAATTAGCAAATGAGCTCAAGCTCAAGCTGAACAAATACAACAGCATCTTAAGCACATTTTTTATGATAAAAAAAATTTTTTAAATTAGTCCAACAGCAATTTTAGTATTTTCCATTTGATTAACAGACTCATTGGATCATTCACTTTGAGATCTAGAATGGAAACTAGTATCTACATCTGAAATTTGAATCTAAATTCTAAACCAGTTCAGTATGATAGATGTTTCCATTGTAAACCCAAACACAGGAATGAATTGACCACAACTCTGAACATGACCTGCATCAAACAACTTTTATCTCCGAGAAAGCCGACTTGATCACCTCAAACATTGGCTCTTGATTCTTGTTTTTATTCAGCAACTCCTGAATTCGAAGGGCAATCTCTGAGACAGACCCAACATCCACATCATCTGGGTCACCTAGCTGTGGAAACTGCTGCATCAGAGGTTTAAGCACTGGCACAAAGTTCTCCTGCACGTCAAACATTGCATGAGGAAAACCAGAAAGAACATAGATTATTAAAAGGATAGAGGATGAATCTGTAGAATACACAAACTTTTGCTGTGTAACGTAATTTCATGAATGTTGTTTATGACACAGCTTGTGCTGAACGAAAATTTTTCCTAGTCAGACAGAAATCTTCAAACTCATAGTTTGATTCAGTGTGTTAGATCAAAGAATATGTCAATAATCATTTTCTGAGTGGCAAAACCTCATTTAATTTATATTTAAAGCATAAATGCTCCTCCATTCAAAATAAGGTACTCTGGACTAAACTCTTCTATTTTCTATTACAAATTAGCCAACCCAAATTAGTTTTTCTGATATAGGGACTTTGTTACAACTTGAGTCCTCATGGGTGATCATTCATTCAACATCTCACCATCAAACAAGCCATTGATGTAAGATAAGCTTATAGCAGCGTAACTAAAACCTACATACGAAATGTCACAAATCTAAGGATGTAAACTTCACGACTCATCCACCTTGACAAAGACTAATGACAACACTAACTACATTTCTTACCTGCACAGAGACGAGCTTGTTTTGTAGTCCCTTGAGTTTGTTCTCGGCAGCCTCGTTGTCGCACACCATGTTGATGAGCTCAAGCTCCTTGTGGCTTACCTCACTTCTCTGCGTGGAGACTTCCGCCTCCAGTACCTGGTTGGCCATCCGAAGATTGTTCAAATCTCGGTCCAGTTTCTCCAAATTGCTACCTTTCTCTAAATCTTCACAGAAAAATGAGCAGGAAGCAGCATTCAGAGCCGTGACCACTTTATAACATTAGCTTCACACAACATATGTTAAGCTTTAGTTACCACTGAATCAAAATCAGGCTTTAAACATAGTTTTAGAAAAGAAAGTTTATGGAACTCATTTACTAAACATAGTACACCTGTTGTCCCTTAACCCTACAAGCATCACATATGAAGGTGTGTGGTGTCAAGATACTTTAAGAGTGATGAAAACAATCTGTGTAAATCCACTTTCAAATGTTCAAACAAAGAATTTTCACTTTGTTTTTAACGGAACTCTTCTTCTTGAGGGAAAAAGATGTTCAATTTATGAAATAGCGTGTATTTTGTCACTTAAACAGCCAAAAAGTGGCTGACTTAACAGCTAATCTAATCGGCCATAACGCCACAGAAGTGTACTAACGGCCGATCTAATCGGCTGTCAACACTTGGAGGGTTAAGCAACAATATTGTAGAAGAATGTCATTGTTTTGTTTAAAATGTATCAGAAGGTTACATCCCACTTGGAATGGAAGATCTTGTGGAAGATTAAGCATGATTAACTTCATATACATCTGACAACCACTGTCTTTAAAGAACCCTCAAAAAGGTTTTTCCAAATTAATGCTGCAGGCAATCTTCTATCTACACAGCTCATGCGATTGTGGAATTCTCTACCTACAAGTTTACAGCAAAAATCAAATGAATTTAGTGACTGAAACAGGTCTGAAAACACATCACAGGCTCTCATTATTAATAATATCTTAAGCCTGTTCTGACTGTCAATGTTTTCTTGATTGTAGCTGCATGTCATTTTTTTGTTTCATTCAAAGTGATGTTTGCGCCAAGAGCTGTGTGACTGCAAGATTTAAAAACAGATACACATTTTCTGAACGACTGAGCAAAAAAATTTGGATCCAAGTATTTTTGAACAGCTTTGAAAGACACCTTGATCTTTTTCACTCTGATTTGAGCATGAAGACAATTTACATCAAATTCAAATTCGATTGTACATTACTTACTTTTCATACAAAATCAAATCACCTCTCTGCTGAAAAACTTTCTCTTGCTTCAATAACTATATCCAAAAAACATGTCAAAAAGTACTTAAATACCTTCTCCTGCCTGAGCTTTCATATGTAGAATATTGAGTTCTTTTGGGGAGAGGTTTGCTCGTTTCATGATGGCACCAGCACCAGAACACTCTGTCATGCTGCAAATACAGTGAAATTCATGCAGCTAGTATTGAGCAAACATATGCAAACACACATAAGAAATTATCATTACTGATAGTCAAAAAAGAAGAAATTATGAACTTGTAAGAAAACAATTTCCTTTCATGTACACTCTTACATAGGGTCCATCTGAGAAGTGTAGACAAGCAAGCCACCATCTGTATAGCTGAACAATCTCTGCACATCTAATAAGAGCAAAATGGGTACTCTCAGTTCTTATCAATTTATCCAGTCTTCTGTTGTTGTTTTTTTTAATTTTCACAAAGAGACGAGTTTGTTTAAAATCAAAATCTCTTAGACAAGTGGGGTAACTAAATAATAAGCAAAAGAGATTGCTTGAGCGTATCAAATAAATGAGATGATTAGACTAGGTACTCTAGATCAACTAAGTTACTTCTATGTGGCCATTTTGATTTTCACAATTTGAACTCATGAGTAAACTTCACAGATTAACTCTCACTGAAGTTATTTTAAATTTTGGAAAATTGCCCATTTTGCCAAACTGCATAAACTGACATTTTTTCTTAGGAAAAGGGAAAGATCATAAGTAATTAAACTTCATAAATTGATTCCATTACTTCTGAACAACCTCTATTAATAGGAAACACCCTCAATATTGTTGTTCAAGCACTTACAGTTAATGATACAAAGAAAAGAATATTTCTCTTTTAGAGCATGTTTCAAGCCCGAGCCACATGAAATGACCTGTGTGAGTGTGTGAGTGACACCTAACTGGAAGCTCATAGTAACTGATGACTGCAACAGACCTTACATTTACAACACATGCAGTACCTACCACACATGAAATATTCTTAGTCAAACATTTCATGTAAAGTACATAAAACTGGTGTTGTGCTTGCATCAGTCAAGTGAATTCAGACACACATTCCATCCAGATTTGCTTCAGTTTTTCCACGCTAGAGAGTCTTGACATCAATAAGTCACCTTCTTCCTATCTTTCTTGATTTTCGAAACTCAACATTACACCTGACAAGCTAGGTGTGACCCATAATACAAGAGCTGGAAACCATTAGGCAGTTTCTGGAGGGACCATTTTAGTACAGTGAACCTTGCATATAACGAGATACTCGGGTCTAACAGCATTTCCTCCTTGAACCCGAGGTCCCGTTGGATAAGTGGTAACTTTTAAAATGAAAAAAAAATGTATTCAAGGGGGAGAACCTACTTAACGCTAAACTTTTAATCAGTTACCTCCCCATATTGCTAAATCAAATGAACGGACCTGGCTAAGTGTTGAGGAAGTGAAGTTTTGTTTCGCATTTTTTTTTAATTAGTGTATTTCTATTTTAAAACACATTCTTTTTTTAAACAACTTCTCTGTCTCTTGCTACCCCCTTTTTTCTCCCTCCCCCTCCCCTCCCCCCATCTCTCTGTGAGTCTGTGTATTTCTCTCACTCTCTCTCTCTCACACACACACACACTAGTCTGTCTCACCCTCGTGGAAAAAAAAAAAAACTAACTTCTCTCTCTCTCTCTCTCTCTCTCTCTCTCTCTCTCTCTCTCTCTCTCTCTCTCTCTCTCTCTCTCTCTCTCTCTCTCTCTCTCTCTCTCTCTCTCTCTCCCTCCCTCCCTCCCTACACGACTGTTTTGATCTTGTGTAAGCATGCCCCCTTTCTGTCTCTGGACCTTCCCAAATCCTAGATCTAGCCCCATAACTACACACACTATAACCCCCTTTTCCCTTCCCCTCACTGTTGCTCTACCCTGCGGAGCGCACCCCCATCCTCCCTCTCTCTATCTCTTCTTTTTTCCTGCCGCTATGTATTGCACCTAGCACTAGGTCTGGAGTGCATTATGTGGTTTTGTTTCCTCCATCTGCCTGTCCTACTGGCCACGGCCATCTGGAATAATCCAGTAGGCTATGTACTGGCCCTTCCCTTTTCCTCGATACACCCATCCGCGCGCACACACACACACACATCTTCAATCGCACATACCCGTGGACATTTTACGGTCTTTGCCCGTGGATCTAAATTTTTATTGCCGCTTAGTCAAAGAAAGAGCCCGGCATTGTTGTGTACACGGTTTTGTGGTTTTGTTCTTCCATTGAGGCCCAATATAGTCTTGTTTCATCTCGCTTAACCCGAGGTTGGTAAATATGACACTCAATGGATCCAAGGCTAATTTATTGAGGCAAAGAGGGAAAAAAACGGGACTTCGTCAATCCCTTGTTGAGCCCGAGTTCTCATTGGGTCTGAGCTCGTTGAATTCGAGGTTCACTGTATAATTTGCCACTCTTCAAAAGTTACAAATTTCAAAAAGCTCAACCTATAAGTTTAAGACTACTGAAAGCCTTTCTTCGTCTTACTGAGATTATTCCAGCTCCATTTCTCAACTCCTCTAAGACTATGACCTTACTGTATTCACTACGTTACACCAATTTGGAAAAGATCTTTCAATTCTAGTCCATTCTCTCCAACTCACTACACGCTCTCTGATTTGATATCCCACAGCTCGAGTTCTGGCTCCTGGTTTTCTGAACCGGAGAGTTGTGTTTTTAACCCTCTCTGTCTGTTGGCAATGGGGCAGCCAGATGCACTGTGAAACATAAGAACATGAAAGAAATTTCTATCAGTTGTCTTGAAGCTGAAAAATAATATGTTTTTTTTTTTTTTTTTTCATAGAGAGCTTATTTTATAATTTATAACTCGCAGTACTTAAAAATGAGATTGGGCTTTCTTTCTAAGCAAAGGAAGAAATGAAAGGCCAGCAGCACATATGGGACGATAATCCTTTGTCTGAACATTTTTCATTTCAATATTAGAAAAAAAAAAATTTCAATAGATTTTTTTATATATATAGCAAGGACTGTGATTTTCTATTAGCCGAAAATAGATATAACAAGTTTAAAAAAAATATTGCTCACATTAAAGCCCATCTCATATTTTTTTAAATTAAAAACAAAGTACTCCAGTAGTTTACAAATTTTTCTTTCAAGAGAAAAAGGCATTCTTTCAATCAAGCCAATTTTTAAAACAGATGCAACTTATGAAAAAAATAGTTTAAAAAAAAACTGATGAAACCACATATAATAAATAAGTAGGTTTATAGCATAGAAAAGGGCCTGACTCTAAATGAAATTGAAAGGCAAAAGCAGAGGCTAAAAAAAACAAAGTGACAAAGAAAAATATCCCACTAAAATATGCACAATATGATACAGTGAAAAACAAGCGAGAAAAAACACTCAGCATCCCACAGCTTTATCAAACACCAGGGAGAGAAATGTCAACTTGACATCTTACAGCTTTATAAAACACCACCATGGAGAGAAACACCAACTCATCTTACAGCTTTATAAAACACCACCATGGAGAGAAACATCAACTTGACATCTTACAGCTTTACAAAACACCAGGGACAGAAACATCAACTTGACATCTTACAGCTTTACAAAACACCAGGGACAGAAACACAAACTCAACATCTGACAGCTTTATAAACACCACCATGGAGAGAAACATCAACTTGACATCTTACAGCTTTTTTAAAACACCACCAGGGAGAAAAACATCCATTTATTACACAACTTTTTCAAATACTTTAGAAAGAAACAACAAATCAACATCTTGCAGCTTCATAAAACATTACCATGGAGAGGAACATCCATTTATTACACAACTTTTTCAAATACTTTAGAAAGAAACATCAAATCAACATCACACAGACTCAGGGATGAGAATTCTGTAAATTTACAAAATCCCCTGTAATTTGAAGTGAACAACCATGTGTTTCTTGTGCCTGACAGAAACTTTAACTTGCTGCGCACATGTATGCAAAATTTTACAGAAAAAGAAAAAGTGAATGCTATGACGGGTATGACATTTTCCGTCAGAGGATCACCCTGTGCAAAAGTATAAAACTGGGCAATAAAGTATATCGATAACGTTTCTTTTTATTATTTATATATTTAATTGCAATATCAAGATTTTATTTAAAGTTGAAACCATCCAATATATTGGTACCATGGAGTTGTTTACTTTATCATTCATTCATCTGAAAAACATTGTTTTCTCCATCTTTGCATTCAGCCCTCATATAGTCCTCATTACTATCTCCAACAAAGGATTCTCCATTTGATATTTGCGACTAGACATTTTTTTTGTCAAGATACATTATCTAAATCTAGTTGATCATCAAGATCAAATGGGATATCCTAATTCGAGCTTGAG
Organism: Elysia crispata; assembly: GCA_033675545.1. NCBI lineage: Eukaryota > Metazoa > Mollusca > Gastropoda > Plakobranchidae > Elysia > Elysia crispata. The sequence goes on along the minus strand of JAWDGP010006789.1, from coordinate 158,733 downwards.
TAAATCTATCTATAATCGAAACTGCCCATGACATGAGACTGTAAAATTAGAAGATGATTTTTATTTTTAAAAAAATAGTTATTAATAAAGGTCTAAGTGTTAGATTGTTGTTTTTCTTTTTACATGGACAGGTGGAGTCTGGACCTTTTCAATATTGAGCAAACTCAGCTCAAATGTCTGAACAAAGGATAACAATAAGAAGATGAGTAACCTTTATGGTGCCTCAGTTGAGCTAGGGAAATGCAGAAAACAGTAACATTTGAGGGACCCAGCTGTAGATCAGCTACAACAGATCATTCAACCTCTTACTCTCTTACTCGGAGTACTGAAAAAATAAGCTAAATCAGTAAGAAGGACATGTCTTTGTTTTCAATCAAATTTTGTTTTAAAGTAAACTGTGGCTAATTTCAAAAGTTCAATAAAAAAAAATGTATGATCAGTTCTCATCCCTGAGACCTTTATCAAACATTTCAAGATGAAAGTTTACCCTGTTTGCTAAAGCCTCCAGCTTTATAAGAATAATACTGCCATAGGCGTAGAGTACTGTAAAAGCATAGCTTACAATATCTATTTTATTCCAGCCCTGATGCTCTCTCATTTTTGTGCATTAACTCGTTAGTGCCTATGGCTAAGTGAGGTTATTTGGGCCCTCTATAAATAAGTTGGTGTATATATCTTTATGCGGCTCATACACTGTTCAGATTAAAACCACTAACCTCTGCATTGTCAGACTATTTGTTTGAAGGTTTAGCTTATCTGACAACAAATAATTGCTGACTGTTTATAATCATCAATAATGACTCTTACAAACAATGAGTATGAACAATAACAATTTTTTCACTGACAATAAAATGTTTATGGTGGGAGAACACCCAAATGATTTTCTTTCAAGCCTAACAACATGGCATCTCTAGTTTGCTGTCTGATGAATATTCACAATACAAATGCAATAACAAAACATTGGGTTGAATACATAAATAAACAAAAATGATTCAATGGCAAATTATTCAAGGCGCTTAGGCAAATGGGTCAAGTAACAGAAATTTAGATTGGAATAGAAAAGTGTTTTTCTATTCTGCTTTCTTTTACTGTCTCAAAATACAAAAAAAAAATTTTTTTTATCTTTACTTCATAGATCAACATATTTGAATGTGGTATTTGTGATAAGCGCCTCATTTGTTTGGGTACAAGACTTTTCACTTCTATTTACAGCATCCTGCATATTTTTTCCTTGGTCTTTGATTTTACCTTGTCTAACATATCCATCATTGTCATCTCCAACAGTGACTGGTGAAGAATTCTTTCCTTGGTCTTTGATTTTACCTTGTCTAACATATCCATCATTGTCATCTCCAACAGTGACTGGTGAAGAATTCTTTCCTTGGTCTTTGATTTTACCTTGTCTAACATATCCATCATTGTCATATCCAACAGTGACTGGTGAAGAATTCTTTCCTTGGTCTTTGATTTTACCTTGTCTAACATATCCATCATTGTCATCTCCAACAGTGACTGGTGAAGAATTCTTTCCTTAGTCTTTGATTTTACCTCGCCTAACATATCCATCATTGTCATATCCAACAGAGACTGGTGAAGAATTCTTTCCTTGGTCTTTGATTTTACCTTGTCTAACATATCCATCATTGTCATCTCCAACAGAGACTGGTGAAGAATTCTTTATAAAATAATTTTAGCTAAACCAGCCCCTCACTGTGAGGACCATCCATGCAGCTGGGTTATCAGGTCTGTTACTCTCTGACCATATTTAACTTCATCAAATGAACATGAATTTAATACAGACCTTGCATGGTTTTGTCATTTCCCAGGACGAAAGTTAAATCTGTAATTGGGCATTCAAAAAGTTATTTCAATCTAAGCTAAAATTAAAATGTTACTTTGCAACCAGTATAAAAATCATTGCCTTCACCAAGAGGCTTATAAAATCTAGAACTAAAATTCATTGGGGGGGCATACAACAAATAGGGTAAAAGCAACTAAAATAAAATGCCAAACTATCCATGTCTAGAGAAGTTCCTGTAGTTATTGCTCCATGTAAGGATGTTATTGTGTTTGGATGCTGGAAATTCTGATATCAATGACAAGGTACTCTGGTTTAGACAAAGACCCTAGTTCTCAGAATCACATAGTTTACAGGCACGGATGTGCAATATAAAACTTAAAAAGACACTCTTCAGTGCTCATACAAAATACAACATTGAAGCATGCACAAGTAAGGAAGTAGCCATGAGATTTGAGTCTACCTGCGATGTGACAGATATTTCCCCGTCACATGGCCTGAGCCGTCGCAGTCGGGAACTGGACAGCTAGGGAGGGACAACATAATGTCAGAAGGTCAAAGAGAGAAACCTATTCCAGTTATTTTGAATATGTATAATTATTGTTTGGCATGTAAATAAAAAGCTGGCACCAGCAAAAATAACTTTACCAAATAGGCAGATTCCCATTACTTATGGCTATGTTTGAATCTGATCATATTAACAATAAGCCCATGATGATCTTAGCATGTTATATTTTTTAACTGATCTCTTACTGCACTGCTATGATTATTAAGTTTCAACATGTACATTTTTTTGTTCATATATATATATATATATATATATATCCTCTTGCTCTAAAGCAACTGAATAAACTACAGATATTTCGTGGTGAGCCTTTGCTCTAAGTTTCATGACTAAGGCTCTGCAGGTCCAGAGGGTGATTCCAGAGAGAAGTTGTTAAAAAAATCAAGGATTTTTGTTTTGTACATCTGCCAATGGTGGAAGGGAATGCATTTAATCTCACCGTAAAAAATTTAAAGGGTTAGTGTCAAATCTGTTTTAAGTATTTAGGCACTATGATAGTTTCACTGTCCAATTTGTTTTAAGGCATTTATGCACTAGTTTTGATAGTTTCACTGTCCAATCAGTGTTAAAGCATTTAGGCACTAATTTTGATAGTTTCACTGTCCAATCAGTGTTAAAGCATTAAGGCACTAATTTTGATAGTTTCACTGTCCAATCAGTGTTAAAGCATTAAGGCACTTATTTTGATAGTTTCACTGTCCAATCAGTGCTAAAACATTTAGGCACGATTTACATAGTTTCACTGTCCAATCAGTGTTAAAGCATTTAGGCACTAATTTTGATAGTTTCACTGTCCAATCAGTGTTAAAGCATTTAGGCACTAATTTTGATAGTTTCACTGTCCAATCAGTGTTAAAGCATTTAGGCACTAATTTTGATAGTTTCACTGTCCAATCAGTGTTAAAGCATTTAGGCACTAATTTTGATAGTTTCACTGTCCAATCAGTGTTAAAGCATTTAGGCACTAATTTTGATAGTTTCACTGTCCAATCAGTGTTAAAGCATTTAGGCACGATTTTGATAGTTTCACTGTCCAATGAGTGTTAAAGCAATTAGGCACTGATTTTGATAAGTTTCACTGTCAGATCGTTTCTCAAAAAGAAAACAACCTCAAAACTAAAAACGAAACAGCAAAGATATAATGATCCCTTTAACAATGCAGTTTGGAGAACAACTAGGATTATATATTTTGCTTTAAACATTATCTCATGCTTGAAGCTCAAGCTTTGTCCTCAATCGCTGTCTCTGCTACGTGAACTTCTTCAAAAAGAAGGATCAGTGTGGACGAGGACAGAGCTGGATGGATAATACATCATCTTACTTGACGGCCATCACCACGATTTGAATCATCGGACTTCAAATAGGAAGCC
>JAWDGP010006789.1:52500-150000 GCA_033675545.1 Elysia crispata | reverse complement strand
ATTATTACTTAACAGGTTAGCTCTAAAACAAACGCCTTAACTCTGAAAAGTCTAGCTCTGCAACAAACATCTTTAGCTTTTTTGCATTTCTTAATTAACAGATTAGCTATAGGATTATTATCTTCTTCAGCAGGAAATACTGAATATGTTCAAGCATTTAACTCTGAACAGATCATTATAGTATGAACATCTTCCTCCGTTTCAGCAGTTGATGCTAAAAAGATTAGTAATAACAGAAACATGTGTCACTACTTCCACTTGCATTAATGAACTGAGAGTTTCGTAGTTGTGCTGAATATGAAGCAGATTGCCCTTCTTACTCAATAGGAAGACACCAGCAAGTGGGAAAAGTAACTACACTATTAATTTGATGGCACAGCCGATAAGGATCAAACGACAAAAAAAAAAAAAAAAAAAAAAAAAGAAAGAGTAAAATTTTTAAACGTTAAGAATGAAAAATACACTAAAAAGAAAATAAAACTGCAAGATCATTTACTAATATAATTTCTCATTACAAAGACCCAAAACAGAAGAAAAGTTGAAGCCAAGACAGGTCAAGGGAAACCATGCATGGCAACAGGCACATATACATTATTTATTTTTCAATCAAAGCAGACAACCATAACTGAAAGTAATGGATCAACAAGTGTGAATGGGACTTCACACTCCTTGGTCTTGCAACAAGACCTAATATATGGCATGCTGTGAGGTGTTTAGATTTCACATTATGCTAGTTTTGTGGTTGTTATTTTTCAATGAAGCACAACTTTTAGACTAATATTGTCTATTCACTACATTGAGTGATTGATTTCAAGATAATCTGGTGAGGTTGAGGGTAAAAGATGAGGGCTACAACTCATCCAGTAACCAAAGCCTGTTTTGAATCCATAGCAAAGAGTGTTTAAAGTCAAGATAGTTGATATGGCTTGGTTACACTAAGTGACTATCCTCTGATCTTGACTATATCATGAGGCTTTTCAATTCTAAACAAAAATTTGTAATATAAAGAGAGCAGTGTATATCTGTCTGCTGTAAAGATAAAAAGAACATCACTTCTCTCAAGCAAATGCAGGCATGAGGGACAATCTGGCATAAGTGTTGGCTGACCACATCATATTACAACACTTGCATTAATGACTAGAAAGTTTTAGACCTTTAGATCTATTCAAATATGTTGATGTTTTACAATCTTTTTCAACAAACCAGAAAGATCAAAATTTGTATTATGACATAGAGCAATGCTTGCATACTCTCCATAAGCTCGCTTATAGCTACAAAATTATGTTTTTCCAATTTGGAGTGGAGGGCTGCTCATCAACCAAGTATGAATTCCTTATAATGATCCCGGGATGTTCTGGACACTTGACCTAAAGATGTTCACCCAAAGTCAATACTTTCTGAGATCATTATGTTCCTAGTCGCCTGACCCCTGTAGCAACTTGCACTCAACACATGCAGTTCACCTGACCCTGAAAAGACTTACAAAGTCATTCCAACAACTTTTTATAAACATAACAAAATTCACAAATGTATAATTCAGATATTTATTTCATTACAAACTCAACACTAAAAACATTGCAAATATTGGAAGAAAAAATATATATGCTGAAAAAGCAGTATATGCAGAAATTTTGTTTCAAAGTCACATGTTCAGAGGTGACAAGGGGATAAAAATGATAAGTATGAGCTTAAGCCCCAACATAACAGCACATTGAAGCTAGATAGGCCTATAATATTGCATTTCATTTCTTTGAACTCAAGTTTTGGCCTGTTTTGTCTCAAACTATATTTTCTTTGTAACTTTGTTCATTTCCACTGATAAAAATATGAGAAAACCAAAGATGATTAATACTCAAATTGATCCTGGTGTAGCTTTAAACTACATGGATAATCCATTTACAGTTTGCTTGCTTGCTTGACAAAATTGAGTTGCCAATAATCATGACTGATTAAAGCATATTAATAATTTATCATTTTTTCTTTCTTAGCACAACTAGAAAAGCATTTTTATACTTGATTTTTTAGTACAAATGTACTGTGGTCTGCTTTCATAAAAAAAAAAAATATATATATATCAGGAATGTTTCTTAATTTTTCAACAATTTAATCAGCTAATATTAGTAATAATGCTTTTCTATCCAGTCAAACAAGCAGTTTGACCCTGTTTTAATGACAAGAGAAAAACATGACAGGTCTTAGATGGAGAGAGATGTCTACTGAGAATAAGGCAATGCCACTGCGACAGCGCACGGTCATCCAGGTTTAGCTTGTTTTATCTTAGGCTTAACAGGACATTCACTCACCACCAAGAGCAGTCACGAAGAAAAAAAAATACAAAAGGAAGAACTGAACAATTGCCAAAACTGTGGTCTGATAAGTTGTACAAAAATATTCATTATTTAATTAAAAAGATGAGCTTGTATTTCAGAGACTACAATATGTCTTGAAACAAGGGATAATCTGCATGTCTGTACAATGATGAGTGATATGGATCAACCAAAATGTGTAAACATTTATTTTAATATCCTCAGGGTAAAGAAAAGCAAGATCCTTGCTTGCCTGAAGCACCAGTATATCAAGTTCAATCAGAGCTAAAACTCCTTGTCCTGCAGTCTGAGCTGGACGTCTAAACTCATTTCATTTCAGATAGAATTGATCAGCGTGTTGTAAATTCATTGTAAGAAAAGCTTTTTGAATCAACACAGAATTTTTCAAATTTTTGAAAGACTGAATTCCAGTTCAGGTAGTGCATACTTAAAAAATACAGACTTTATAATTGTTATATATCCATAATAAGCAAAAATTAAGATAGGAAACACCAAAAATCATCTTTAACAAACATAAGAATCTAAACGTATGAAGCTTTGAAATGATTCTGAATCTAAAAGGTTTTTAACATCTAAGGCCTGTCATTGACTTTCAGGATTAGATGATTAGTCACTAGAGTGCAAAGTCCCGAACTCTGCCATCTAAGGATCACACCCTCCTAGACAATTCCTTATACAACCTGGCCTTGAGCTTGAGCAAAACACATCAGTGAGCTTTTTTTTTTTAAACTGCCCCAGTGCTGACCAGTGTTATAAGTTATAGATTGAATATAGTCCTAACAAGTCTGAACATTATTAGATAATATCAGGTCCTGCCAGATTTTATGCAGCTGAAAAAGCCTTTGAGTCATTCTCTGATCAATGAAGAAATCTGGATATAAGGGCAGTCTTCTACACTACTCAGTGTATAACTGGAAATTGAAGACATAAATCCTAAGATATGTACGGTTACCTTGAACTTGCGGTCATAGGGAAAATATTTAATGTACAATACTGGAAATTTAGAATGATAAAAACAACCTGTACAATATCAATTGAGATGGATTATGTAGACATCAACAAATGAGTGTATAAGGAACAACTGGCAATAAAGAGGCTCTCAAATCAAACTTGGAACATATTTCATTTAGTACATTAAAAATCTATATGAACACTTTTGGTGGAATATTTTCAACTGTACATACTCAGGTCTATTTCAGACAGTCAATCATATCTGCTGTTCTATGTCAACTACTGATAAGCTCAGCAGCTTCACACAAAAAAAGTTACAGAAAACTTGTAGCTGAGAGAGTAAAGTATGATTAATTTTTATAGATTGTGTTCCAGTGCAATAAAAGCAAAAACAAACAAATTTTGTTTCACATAAAAATATTATAAATTATCATCTCCATCGCATATTTCTAAAGCCGGCCATAGACGTGGCGATAAATTGATGCCATCGATTGACTGGCAATATTGCTAACAATGTCACAAGTAAAAATTGCCTTTCATCTGCCCACACGCGTGTCGACAAAATCATTCGATCATTTTTTGGTTTGTTTCAATGTGTAAAAAAGTAATGTCCTCACAACTCAGGGTAATCGGTTTCCAATAAAGGCCTTCAGTCTACTGAGTCTATTCAGTCTAGATCTCAGTTACACCATAGTAAAAGCGCAGCTCTTGTCAGCCGGCAAAAAGCCAAATACGGTCACTAGGCCTGTAGGCGCCAGAAGGCCTAGTCGAATTGTCTCTCCTTTGATTTTGTTCATGTTTTTTTCATACATGCGTGGGTGTCGTCTAGGGCATTTTGGCGCGCGAAAAATATTGGTTCCATTCAAGACAGGCTGGAAAAATATCAGCAGGCAGGAAGGAAAGAAACATGATTTTAAATAATATCAATGAGAAAAAAATGTTCACCTTCATTGTCTCTCAATGATTTCATATAAGATTGAGTTTGGATCTTTATAGATCTAGATAACAAGATTTGTGAAGAGTGATATGGAGCCATATCATATATAAACTGATAGATAATAGAGAGACAAACACACGGGAGTGGGGAGACAAGAATGTTATATTTATAGAGGCAAATTACGAAATAAAATTTCATTCTCTAAAACATGTTCAAAAAAGCATCTATACCCGTAGATTTTGCTAATTTTGGGTAGAGAAAGCCAAATCTGTTGTCAGATTCAAAATTCAATGCCTCATAAATGAACATTTGACCAGCAAAAATAGCTCACTGCACCAGCGTCGGCTTGTCTGTTTTGTTTTTTTTTTTTAAACAAAGGGCCTCACGCAGATTGACAGCATTGCGCGGCACAGGCAATTTATTTTCAGGTTGTACCAGTTGATGAGCAATCAGCTTTCGATGTCGATAAATTTCTGAAATATTGCCATACACTAGGCAATGCACTGCTAAAATGATCGCAAAGGGATAATTTACAGCAATTATTGCAACATCTATGGCCGGCTTAAGAGAAGCTCATTTAGCAAGGCTTAAATGTTTGTAGAATTAAGATACATTTCAGACTTCATAGACATAATTGACGAGGAATGAAACAAGACCTACCGTGGGAACTTTTGGGACACATTGGATGAGGCACTCTGGGGCTCTGTCAAGGGAGCAGAGGCAGGTGATGATGATAGAAGTGAGGATGAAGAGGATGATGAAACAGAGCTAGGACTACAGCTTCTAGCAGCAGCAGCCACTGCGGCAGCAGCATCGAGAATTCTGTTCCCTGTGGAGCCCCCCAGTCTGGATTTGCTCAACATACTTGGCTTGTGACGAACATGAGGCCTTCTGGACAGAATGTTTGGCCGCTCGGGGGCATTGCGCACAGCTTCCATGACAGCAGCAGTGGGTTCAGGACGGATAGATTGTGAACCAAACTTAGGGCCTTCATCATAGCTAGGTCTGGCCTCATCACCTCCATGGAATCCTGAGACAGATGAGGAGGCCTGAAAGCCAAGCTCTGGTCTGCTGTATTTCTCCAATTCTTTGGCAAGATTTCCCCGCGGTGTCACCTGAGGTGCAGATTTGCTGTCTCGAGGCTCTAGTTGTTTCGTGAGGATCATTGGTCGAAGGACTCTGTCAGTGCCAGCTACAAAACAAGCAAAATGGGACAGTGTTGAAAAGATGCAAGATAAGCTTAAAGTTCTATCAGCCTAAATTAGCCTATATTAATGACCTCGATGACCTTTTCTAAGTCTTGACTTAGTGCTAAAACTGTTTTTAAGTTTCTGATGTGTTATGTGTCAAAGCAATCCCAGAAGCTATTATATTGGTCTATTTATTTGATATCACAATGTTAAAAGTAAACCTTGCCTCTAAAGAAGAATTCTTTGCGAAACTATTTTCTTTCCAAGAAAAATAATTGTGACAAACATTTCTTTTGTACAAAACTGTGAGACAAGCAGGGCAGCAAAATTTTTTAGGAGGGATCAGGTGATTGCAACACTTAAAAATAATTGGGAAAATAGCAGCCAATCAATTTCCTCACCATTCAGATTAATTGAGGTGACTTACATTATAACAGATGTTAGAATAATGAAGATGTGAGGGTAAATAATGCATTTCTTGGCAACAATTGTAGAAAGAAACAGGGTTGACTTGATTTTCAGAAATTTTCTAGAGAGCTGCCAGAATTCAATTTTAGACTTGATACTTAACTGCAACTGTATAGTTTGATGCCAATGGCAGCTTTTATCTTAACTTGATCCTTAAGTGTATTTTGATAGTTTGATGCCACTTGCAGCTTCTATCTTAAACTTGATCCTTACAGCAAGTGTATTTTGAAATTTTGATGCCAAAAGCAGCTTCTATCTTAAATTTGATTGTTAAATGCATTTTGCTAGCTTGATGCCAATGGCAGCTTTTATCTTAAACTTGATAGGCCTATTTGATAGCTTGATGTGAAGGGCAGCTTCTATCTTAGACTTGATCCCTATGTGTATTTTGATAGCTTGATGCCAATGGCAGTTTCTGTCTTCAACTTGATACTTAACTAAAAATGTATAGTTTCATGCCAATTCCTTTATTTTTTTTCTAACTAATCTTAGCCATCTAACACTTTGGAATGGTGAGAAAGGGATGCAACTAAAACTTGATCCATTTATCTCATTTTTCAAAGAATAAAATGATAATTGACAAGGAGAGGATATGGAGGAGGACTGTGTCACAAGTTTGGGATTAAGACTTTACCTGGTGTGATCTCCTTTGCGGCCAGTTGGATGAGCTCCTTCTCTGAGCATGTAGCAATCATAGCTTTGGTTGGGTCATCACTTTTCGGTAGCACAACTACATGCATGTCTGTTGATGATAAGACATCACAGAGTAAAGACAATTTTGTATCCTCTTAAGCCACTTGAGTGCTCACTCCACATGGAGTTTCTTTAGTACCTTTTTTAAGTCACCATGTTGGATCGGATCATATAACAGAAGTCCTTAACAATACTGAAATAAAATACTTTTTTTTGGCTTTTTACTATAAATCTATAACCAGTTTGAAGAATAAAGTCACATATGTGTATTTAAACATGATGCAATAACATTCATTAAATGTACAAGTTCCTCTTACACTCAGGATTCATTTTGTATGACATCACTAGAGGTCTAATAGACATATTTAAATCATAAATATTGTAGCTTAAATGAAACAACTCTTTTCACCTGGCCTTGCTGCTAGTTTCAAAGATTTTCTTCTTGTTTTTTCCCATTATTTATCATTAGTGTTGCTGCTCAACAGGCATGTATGGTCTTGCAGATCAAGAGATACAGAGCTTTTTTGCTGCATCTAGTAATATGCCTTTTTCTAGTCCAAACATAAGGATTTCCTTTTTCTATTTAACTAAGTGACTTTTTGCACCACCTTCCTTTCAAGAAACAGAGATATCAACTGACTATGGAAAAAAAAAATCCTGAACTTCTCCTACACCCTCAAAAAGTCAACGCAAGAGACTAAGTGACCAACAAACACAACTGTTCTCAAATACACAAAGAACCAAAGAAAATTAAGGTAATAAAAGGTATCAATGAATAAAATTAAACACAAAGAGAAAAATATTATAAAAAGAGCAACATTGTATGCACTATTTCAATGAAGTGCTTAAACCACTAATTACCAATTCTTACCACATACTGTTTTTAAATTATAATATAAAGGTACGGAAATAATTCATAATCTCTCTCAACCAGTTTTTTAAAGAAAAAAATATAGCAAGATTCTTTATTGGAATAGGAGAAACCTAGAGAAAGGAAAAATGGTTTAGATGTATATTATGACACAAACTTTATGAAAAAAAATCCCAATTCTTTTGTGGAGCCAGGTACAGCCTTTGATCCCGATTTCTTAAAAAATCCTGATCTCCAGATTGATGCGGGAATTTGGCATTTCTGACTAAACAAAGAGACATGGAATTCCTATTACTACGTTTACTCAATTTAGAGAAACCATCTTTCCATTTCTCTAAATTTGGAAATAAACATTTGCATTATTCTTATTCAACCTCAGGTCTGTAGTTTCCTTGCCATTAAGTTGAATCTAGGATTTTTACTTCAGTAGTCTTGTGTGCCAAGCAAACAGGCAAGCAAGTGAGAATCAATGAACGATAATAAAGTTGTCCCCATATACTTCCTATAGTCATTCAATTCAAAATAAATGAGAGATAATTAAGTAGTCCTCATACACTTTCCATACAGCCATTTGAGTCAGAATCAATGAAAAACAATAAATTAGGTCCTCATGAATTATTGAACTTACTACCATTTGAAGACAATAAAATTCAACAGAAAGAAGTGTTTGCAAAACTCACCATTTTTACCGTTTTGTTTGACAGACATAAGCTTGTTCATGGCAGCCAGAGGACATCCAGACACACTGGTAGATCAAAACGTTTAGGATGTCATTGCTATCAATTGTTTCGTTAATTCAGGTATAACTTATAACCAAAAAATGGCCACTTCTACTCTTCCTACAACCCTAAAACCAGTATACACCATTACCGAAGGCCTTATAAACTATTTATTCTTGATACTTTGGGAGAAAATTATGACTAATGATTTTTGTGGATGAGAGTAATTATTATATCATAGCTTATCTGCAAAGTTTTGATCAGAAGAGACAAAAAACTATTAATAATAACATTGACTGACAAAAGAAATGTTGAAATGGCAGTATTGGTTTTAAATGAATTAACTTGAATGCATTAGTACTGAAACTAATTAATATACAAATGGCCACACTTCTTGAAAAATAATTTACATGAAGAACTTGTGGGGGGTCTAAATTTTCATTCTGTGGGGTTTTCTGTTTATTGTGAAAAATTTTAAAGTTATGTAAATTTAAAATTTTGGGAAAAATGCTTGTTTTGCCCAAACAATCATTTTGCAAGGTACAGGTTTGTTTCAATATGTAAAATACCAAAAAAGGTGTTAATTTTACTTCTTCAATGTTTCTATAATTTTATGTATTAGGCACACTCATTTTTTTCTTCCAAGTGATTTAAAAAATAAAATAGGACTCTTTAATGGATAAAAATCCCCAGAAAATGCAATTTTGTCCATTTTTCACAAGAGAGACCAAAAAAGGTAGATTATAAAATTCTAAAAAAAAACAACCAAGGGCATCCATGCATGGTATGTACTTATGTTTATGTTTTCTTATGACAATATCTCTTAAATTCAACTTGACCTGTTTCTGAGAACTGATAGTAGAAATTTAAAGCTAAGAGCTCAGAATAAGTTGTGCTTGCTGGCAATTTGATGTACATAAACTAAGGGTTACATATGAACCATTTTTGGCTCAAGGAGCAATGCTAAGGCGAATCAACATGAGATTTAAGTAGTAATGGGAACCTCAACTCTATATATTTTGGAAACTACCTCCTGTATGAAAGACAATAAACAATGTCAGTTTACTAAACCAATACATTCTGAGACCAGCTTCAACTTTGCACTTGCAGAACTATATAATTTACATTCCCCATTAAATTTCTCAGATGAATTTAACGGGGATATATATATATATATATATATCAAATTCCACTGTTGTTTAAAATGTCGAGGATAAATGTTTATCAGGTACAAAATGCAAGTTCATTTATCAGGGAGGAAAACTGGTCACAAAATGCATTACTAAACTTTTTTAAAACCAATCAATGCGAGTGGCATAGAGCAGGAGCATTCTCCCTTCTCCTCTCCCCTTACTTTAAAACAAAATTTTATATTACACAGAGCCATGATTGTGGAGCATTTTTTTCTTACTGATTTAGCTCATTTTCTTTTGTCTGTGCTCAGACTAAGACTAGGTCGAATGACCTGTAGCCCATGTCCAGCAGTGTTCCCCAAATGTTACTACTTTCTGTGTTTTAGCGGCTCAAATGAGGCACCATAAAGGTTTCCTCAACTTAGAATACATAAAGGTCTATATTCTAGCTTACATATTGAGCACTGCTTTCCTCATCTTTATCTTTTCTTAAGACATTAGAGCTGAACATGATCAACATTGATTAGGTCTAAAACTTCTCATTAGGCTCCACCTGGCCGTGAAAGACAAAAAGTAAAAATCTAACATTTAGATCTAGATCTAGATTTATAATTGTTTGCTTTGGAACAAAAATCACCTACAATAATTATAGTCTCATGTCATGTCATGCCCAGTTCCGATAATTAGATCTAGATTTACTCTATATCCAGCTCTACTTGGATTTTCCATCAATCTTAATAATTCACTAGATTTGTATAATGTTGACGACAAAAAAAATTGTCTAGTCGAATAAATTATTATGCAATGAAGAAAAAAGAATGATCCTTTGTTGGAATTACCGGCGAGGTATGCGTGTGTACATTTAGAGAACGAAGTTTTTCGGACAAATATACGATAAACAACTTGACAGCACCAATATCTTTTAACTACCATGCAAATCTCGACATTGGAATTAAAAACATAAATAAGAATATACATGATATTGATGTATTTAATTGCCCAGTTTTATACTTTCCCTACGTTGATACTCAACGCACAAATGTACTCTTCGTAGAATTATATTTCCACTTTCTTTTTCCGTAAAATTTTAAAGACATCCCACCTTACAGATATGTTTCCATCTGGCAAAAGTACAGCATTTAAAGAGGATCACATTAATGTTCAAAATATGCGAAATTCCGTAAATTTATGGAAAATTCTCTTCCCTGATTTAAGTCCCTAACATACTTTGTATTGGTAAAATCTGAGAATCTTAGTGGTTCATCCTAGCATCAAGGATGGGTCCATAGCCAGGTGACAATTGTGTCTCCTCAGTTTTAGTACATCAAAGAAAATGAGCCTTGGAAGGCCCTCTTTTCTTTTCTTTTTCACTGATGCTCTTTGAGTCAATCATTTTGAAAAATAGTTAAGCTGTACAATTATATATATAAACTCAGATTTTTAAAAATTTATATATATATATATATATATATATATATATATATATATATATATATATATATATATATATATATAAACTTTTAAAAATCTGAGTTTCCACATTTTGCCTTGAAAATTCTACTTTAAAATTAAGACTCCGAATTTACTTAAATAGATCAATACCATGTTTCTCTAATTAAACCCTGTTTTCCAAAGTTTAAGAGCAGTATTGGTGTTATTTCTGGCACAACAATTTAGAAAAGTGGAAGTTTCTATAGTAGTATTTAGTACTATCTTGAAATTATACACTGAGTTTGAAGCCTCCTGTAAGACTACTATTTCCTCACACATGGTGCATTCTACACTAATAGAAACTGGAAGAACGACCTGTAAGCTTTTTAAGTGCAACTTTAAAATGTGTGCAATTCTTGGGTGTACAAGGCATGAGTGAGGTTTTTTTTTTTTTTTTGAGTAAAAGGATTTTGTATTGAGAATATATTGTAGCCTACTCTTTGGCAGTATTACAAGAGCTCAATACCTTACGTAGATGCAAACGCCCAATAAGACTGCATGATTGTGGCAGTGTTAATTTGTTTAAAATTCAGAACAACAAAAGCAGGTTTAGTAACATAAAAAAAAAATTGAAAACCTCCATCTGTCCAATACCTTCTGTGTGTACTGCGGTTGTTGTTGATGTGACCTCGACCATTGCAGCCAACTGTTGGGCACCTGGAAATATAGGATTAACTGTTTGATATAAACCACCCACAACAAGATAACTCTGGGCACAGTGGAGCTAACAAGCTATGACATCATGCTCAAACACTGGCCTCTGCAATTTCAAACATCTCAGTTACTGAATTTAGGACCTTTCTCACACACACACACACACACAGAGAGAGAGAGAGAGAGAGAGAGAGAGAGAGAGAGAGAGAGAGAGAGAGAGAGAGAGAGAGAGAGAGAGAGAGAGAGAAAAGAAAGAGAAGATTTAAAAAAAAAAGGGAGGGACAGAATACAGTAAGAGATATCTGATATACAGTCAAGCCCATATTCAACTTATTTAGAGACTTTTGATATGTTACAGAGAGCTGTGCTCAATTTCCGAGGGAGATAAACATACTTCATAAATGTGTCTTCAATTCCATTCCTTTGTTTAGTTCTCATGGAAATTGGAAATCCATATGGGCATAAAAGCAAATGGGAAAAAAAAAGCAAAAAAAAAAAAAAAAGAAATTTAAAATGGATCTTTTGTTTTTTTCATCCATTTTTATTTTTTTTTTGTTATAGCATTTAAAATCTTTTAAACATCTTTCCTTTTCTTAGACAATACTTTTGAAAAGATTTGACCTTAATTATCCTTGCCACATCCTTTCACCCCCTGCCCCAAATCTAACCCTTCCCTTGTAACTCCTGTCCAACTAATAAGTGTTATAACTCTGAAATAGTTTGACAAAAAGGAAGAAATAAGATTTTGAGGAATACAGGATTTGGAGCTACCCATGTTTGATCTAATCCTGCTCCAATGGAGATGATAATATTGATTAAGTACTTGGTTGTGTCACAATACAGACCTGCCACTTTCAGGGAAAGAAAATCTGAATGATTCTGTCAAAAATCTGAATCTGCCAAAAAAAATCTGAATGACTCACTTTTTTTTTGCCCATTACAGCATCCATTACAAAACACAAAATGCGGTCATTGGTGAATGTTCATTCATCGGTTTAGCTCTGAACTCTGATAAAAACTAGTTTTCGCAGCTTGTAATTCTTCAATGGTGAGAAATTCTAAATAGTCGTAAGAAAGTAAGATCTTTTTTTCCATACCTCTTTCAGTTTAAATCAAGTACTCTGTGCCTTACAATACTTTTAGGTGACTCAATAATTTGGATGGCATTGGCATTATGCAGCATTTCATAAATTCACAAAGAGCAGAGCTGCCATCCTAGCTCCTGTGGGAAGTGTACACGACTTCAAAAGAATTATTTTTATATATGAAAAGGATCAGAGAGAGCACTGCCTGCAAGATGAGTAGCATAAGCACTGACATTGCCTCCCTCATGATCACTGAAATTTGAGAACATGTAGTCCTTACTGAAAGGGTTAAAAAAAAATGACATATTTGATGCTCTTTCCTGATTTTAGATAATTTTTCTACATGGTGTATAGGCCTTTCTCACACTTGACTTGGAAAATTAAAAATCCCATGGATTTTGCTGGATCCAACTCTTGAAAACGTAACCAGGTATTTCATGGGGAGCAAATTGACAATTTGCTGGATAGTTGTAATATTTTATTTTGTAAATAATCTAAAGAGCGTAATCCACTTTATTTTTCAATCATTTGATTGAGAAACAGGTGAATTTAAGTACAAAAATTACTCTGTGACATTGATACTAGTTAAGCATGATGTAGCATATAACTTATATCTAGATCTAGAATCTAGATCTAATTTCTATATTAGATAAAATCATCAAAATCATAGATCTTGTGCAGATTGTAAAGTTTGCATCCGAATAAAACCTCTTAGACCTATTATCAGATCTAGATTTTACTTTTCACAGACCTATAATTACTGAGTCTCGAGTCTTTTCATCTTGATTTACTCTAGTTCTATTTAGGATTTCTCAGTCGACCTAGATAACTAACAAGATATAGATGAAAAAAGCGTTGTCCTGAAGTAGAAATTACTCTTTGATGATAAAATAAGAATAATTCTTCATTGGAAATAACGTCGAAGTATGGATGTGAAGATAGAGAGAAGGTTGCACAGATGAATAAACGCTAAAGTAAACAATTCGGCAGAATTAATATTTGGGATGGTTACAACTAAAGTATTAATATCATCTTCGATACCGCATTTGATAATATATAATAAAAAACAATATCGATATAATATAACTATATAGTCCGTATTTATTCTTTTGTGCACCTGTCTGTCAATCTATCTTGTAGGTCTAATTAAAAAAAAAAAAAACAACTGAAAATGTTTTTCATTGTGGAGGTGAAAACTTAGTTTGGAAAAACAATCGGAACATTTCCTAAATATTCGGAAAATCGGAAACGGACCAAATTTGCGTAAAAAAATCGGAATGATTCCGATTAAATCGGTATGAATGGCAGGTCTGCACAATATCATCCTTGGGTTTTCTTAGAACTTACTTCACACTTGTGTCTGTCTTCATTATAGCTGAGGAAGCAAGAGATAATTATGTAAGGTAAATAGGTGTGCAGAAAATAAATGTATAACTCACTGATTTAAATACAATTTTACACTGAAAATCAGACATTTATACATGATACCTCAAACAATGTAAACTAATTCTTTTTTTTTTCTTCAAAAATTCATTTCAATAGAAAATAATATTTTCAGAATAAAAATTTAAAACTTTCACCTCCATGATTCTTATCATGACTGAAGATACAGAAAAAAATAATATAATCATTGTTCAAGATCTGTTCACAACCAGGGCTATTATATTATCATGGTTTAAAGATCTTGTTACTGCAATCAAGCCTATTATATCAAGATGATTCAAATCTTATTACCACAATTAAGCCCATTATATCAAGATGATTAAAATCGTATTACCACAATCAAGCCCATCATATCAAGATGATTAAAGTATTATTGCCATAATTCAGCCCATTATATCAAGATGATTAAAACATTACCACAATTAAGTCCATTATATCATGTTTAAAGATATTATTACCATCAAGTCCATTATATCATGTTTAAAGATATTGTTATAGCAATCAAGCCAATTATATCATCATGGTTTAAGTTTATATAACTATGTAAAATGAAGCATATAATATCACCATGGTTAAAGATCGTACTACTACATTCAAGCGACAAGGCTGACTGGCCTAGATGTGACTGTTCAATATTATGCTTCATTGCTAATGAGTGCATCACACCCAAAATTGAAAGTTGGATCTAACTAGGGTTCTGAAAGTTTATTTCGACTCTTTAACTGCTTTCATCTTTTGAAATCCAAGCAACACCACAAATCTATCATTTATCATGGTTTTACTCTGTGCTAAAACAAAGAAACAAATTGGGAGCCACTCCCTAACCAGGAGCCTGTACGTCATAATCACATCCAACACTCTAGCTAGTACTATTGAGAATTTATTACATAGGTTAGTGGTTTCAGAATGGTGTTTTATAATGCAAAGGGATATATATCTATTTATGGGATTTTTTTTTTCATTTTTACAGGCAAATATCTAATCAGAAAATATACTCAATCTCAACATTAATTTCATGATGAAAGTCGGATAATAATGATGGCCATACTATTCACCATTTGTGTTTTAGTAAACAAAAAGCTTTGTGCACAATAGACCTAGGCCGTATGTTTATTAGATCAACTTTGTGCATGCTTCAATGGAATTGTCAGGGGAAGTTACTCTTCTAAACAAATCTGTTTGAGTAAGATCGTCTTCATCGTACTTCATTCTATATAACAGCATGTTTATAATTTTTTCTCATATCCACATTTTTCCACTATAGATAAAGTTTACAGGCAATTTTAGAACTGCCTGACTGCTGGAAATTTTAAAATTGGCAGATTTCCTGCAATTGCCAGAAAAGTGGCATCTCTGAATCTAGACACAGCTTCTTTTAACAAACACTCCCAAATCAATCTAAGCATTTTCAATTTTAAATTTTCCCTACCGTCAAAAACTTCCGGTGATAATCCTGCTCGTCTGGGGCAGCCTGATAAACTGGAGGAAATGAACATCAATCAACTGAGTTAACTTACACAATAAGAGTTATTTGCAATGATTAGATTAAGAAGAAAGCAAAAAAAAAATAAAACATACAGTTCATTGGGTATGTTTTTTTTTCAAGTCTTTGGGATTAAAAAAAATAGACTTTGAATTCACTGATGAAGTTATCTGGGCTCAAAGAAAAAAGATGGGGAATAAAAACCACCCTCAATCTTTTATGCTGTACAAGAAAGGGGACTACAAAGTTCCCTTAAATATTTTAGTTACTTTTCATGGTTTAAAAAGTCAATAAAGCATAACTATTAGAAGGACAAAGAAATGAGTGGCTCTCATCAGGCCAGCTAGTGGGAACACCTGGAAAGGTTTTTTTTTTCTGCCGGAAACATGCACTAGTGAGCATCCCATTGTCTTCTCTGTACTCAATGATTTTCCACTACTTAAAAATAATAATAAAAAAAAAATGGTTACTTACAATTAACCAGACTTTCATCAGACTGGATCTACCAATTCTTCTTTATGTAAGTTGAAGACTACTGTCTTGTATTAGACAAATCTACCAGATACAGCAAGTAACTCAAGCATGTGATGCAGAGTCCCAGCAAAGATTTAATTTCTTACCTTCTGTGGTGAGTGTATTGTCCTGTGATGTGTCCACTGCCATCACAGCCAGGGCATGGGCATTCACGACCTAAGATTAGCCATAGGGGGATCAGGTCATAAAAAAAAGCTTTCATTACAATGAGAAGTTTGTGTACTTGAAAAAATCATCATGTCAACTTAATAGGTAGACTTGAATTTAGAAAATATACTAATATTATCACTCCTCTCCTTCTTTCCTTTTCTTGATTCAGTTAGTCCACACTTTCATACTGGCACTGGGCTTAGCTAAAGATAATGCAATTTCTTGTTTGACAATTTCGCTGTAAAGAAAATCTAATAATTTTTATAGTACATAATAGTTTACACATGACATGGGAAGAGACTTGGCCTAAGTTAATTGTTGTGAAACAAAGATGTGCTTTTAATAAAGGAAACCAGATACAGAGATCGTGGGTGGAAAAAAGCTTTGACTTAAAGGGAAAATATTCAAAAACACTAAGCGCATATATATATCAAATTGGAGATAAATAATGAATCTCCCTGACTGTGAGGGGGATATTCCATTTCATAAAATTTCGACAGAATGTACATTAGCTATAAACTTGATTAGTCTGGAAAATTTTGGAAAATCCTGTTAAGTTTTGGTGCTACTGGCACCAAAACAAAAAGCACTTAAAGACCAAAATGGCAAGATGCATTTTGTGATAAAATATTTCTACGTCAAGGGTAAACCTTCAATTGATATCTATATAGAGGTAGAATTGAAATGTGTGGGATAAATGGCCCATCATATTTTGTGGTAACATTCTTACTATGAAAGTTCAACTTTTCACATGCTGATGTGGCGTATGAGGTTCACATTCATATTCAACAAGCAGAATGTTTCACAGATCTCTTATCTGAGATCGAAGGATTACAATTGCTGACTTTAGAGTCATTGTCATGGAAAATGTTGGGACTTAGAGTTCTATCTGGACTGCCCAACTGAAAGGAAGGTGTTGTGCAGGATGCTACAGGGCTTTGTGAAAGATTATTACACTAACTTTCAAAAAAAAAAAAAGTACAAGCTTTTATTGAAGCAAAATATTTAAGACAATATGGGGGGTACTAAAGATCTTGATTGCACTTTCATAAATATAGGATAAATTATTTCGTGGCCATTATAAAATCAACCATTTGGGTAAAAACTAATAAAGTTCTTCTCTATCTCAGTTTAAAGCAAAGCATAATACACAGTACAACCAAAGAACAATCAGTCTTGTACATAATATCACCAAAAGAATTTTAAGAATCAATATGATGCGAATCAGAAAAAAGATCAATAGCAGAGAATAGTTTGGCTTTGTGGAGGGCAAGGTACAACAAATGCTATCTCCATAATTGAATAAGCTCTGGAAGTATAAAAGAGTTATAACTGCTTCACTGACTTTACCAAGACATTAAATGATTTGACATAGTATGACATGATGAGATCATCTCAAAAGTGACACAGTTAAAGATAGATGGAAAAGATCTGTGAGTGATCAAAACATCTGGGACCGGGAACAGAAAGCAGCAAAGCCAGTTGATGGGGAAATCAGTTCATTTTAAAAAAAGGTGGTGTCAGACAAGGATTGCTTTCCCATACCTTCGCTCTATCTGCAGTGAAATAATTACGCAAAATCTAGAAGAATACCCCAGAATTAAATACAAGGGCACAACATATACAACTTGAAATACGCTGATGGTACTGAATTGCAAAAAAAAAGACTTGCAATGATTATTTGACTCTGTTGAAGTAGAAAGCAGAAATAGAGTTAGGGTTGAAAAGAAAAAAGATAGCGGTAATGGTCTTCAATAGAAACAAGAGTGTATACGAATCACCATAATATCCGAAGTAATAAACTCAAGCAAAGGGATCATTTCAAATACTTGGGTACTTTAATATCAAGCTATGGATGCAACAACACTAAAATTGAATCAGGATGGCACAATCAAAGGTGAGTTTCCACAAAATGAAAATGGCACTAACAAATAAATGCATCTCTATCCACACAACAAGAGCCCTGAAGTGCAATTTGAACCCCTCCGCATATATGTTTGCGAGCCCTGGACAAGTTAAAAAACGCTACAAAAGAAACTGGAAATGTGGTACCTACGGAGAATGCTAGGAATGTCGTGGACTACAAAAGAAATCTTGAAAACAAAACAGTATTAACTCATTGTGTGCCAGAGCGTTTTCCACGGTTGTGCCAGGCCATTTTTACTGTGCATATTGTCTTTAGAGGATGCATTGAAAATTCGGTTCCAGTTTGGCTTATTTTTGTGTAAATATGACTTATTATATATTTAGAGTTATCTCTCATAGGAAACTAGGAAGTTTCATGACTGGGCTACTAATGGCGAACCAAACATTGGTTCTTATATCGACGATACATCGTCGCTTGGCACAGCTGCGGCTCACTATATCGACGATACATCGTCGATTGGCACACAATGAGTTAAAGAAGCTGAGACATGATTACTCATAAAAATGATACGTAAATGCCAGGCAACCCTTTTTGGCCATGTGATGGGAAAAAAGAAACTGGAGCATCTTGTGACGACTGGGATGATCGAAGGGAAACATGAGAAAAGATGTTGAATGGACCAACAAATTTAGGATGAGAAACATTTGCACTAAAACCAGTGAGGGATTGAGATGCCTGGAAAATCATGATTGCCTACGCTAAAGAGCAGGGCACCTGATTGATAATCCTAGGATTGATGTTTTGACTAAAATAATGAAAACATGATTCAGAAGGATACTGAAACAACCCATGAAAAAAATTAAAATAGTCCAGCCAATTTCGAAGAAGCAAACAATTATTTTAGACATTGAACTGGCATAGAAACATTTTACTCTATGCTTTAAAGAGTGATTTTTTTTCAGTTATTAAAAAAAAAATCAATATCTTTTCAAGCCTTGCTTTCAAAGGTTATCCAGAACTAGATATGATATTGCTTCACCTCATCAATTCATAGACCATTTTAGCTTTCAAAAAGACAAGTTGTACCTCATTATTTCTTGAATCACTTCAGACTTTATTAAAAACCAGCTTAGTCAGTAAAAATAGAAGGAAACTTTGAAAGAAGGAAAAAAAAGGTTAAATTTGAAGCAAAATACATTAGAAACCAAACTTTTTGTCCTGAAATTCAAAGGTTTGAGTAATTTCACAAGACATAAATTCTTTTTTTCATTTTTGCTGTTTAGAAAAGTGGAAACAAATTAAGGATGAGTACTTATTCACTCAGTGTTTTCCACCAGGCTATTCATCAGGACTGGAGAGCTGTGGTACTTACTTCTCTTAGGTATGATCACTCCATCTGTATTAGGGTAACTTTCCTCTTCCATATCATCTGAACTGTAAGTCTTATCCAGAGAAGGAAGCACCAGTTTTCCATCAAGGATCCTTGCTCCATTGCTTGTAACAAAAGTTGGAGGTATGCTTGGTGGACCATTCACATCATGGGGTTCAGTTACCTTTCTATCCAAACATGTTTCATTATTTGTCATTACATCTGCTTGCAAACTTTGTACTTTTGCAGCAGAATGGGTCAAAATGTTTGGTTCAAGAATAACTTTTTGAGCTTGCTGATTAGACTCAGAAACTTTCAAAGTGCTAGGAAAGGGGAGTAAACTCTTCATCTTTGGCTGGCTAGTAGCTCCTGACCGATGTGCAACACCTGCATTCTTCAAACATATTGAAACAACAGGATTGGCATAGGAGACTTGTGGTGAACTAACTTCGTAAGGAAGAGTTGAGACAGAGCTTGGAGCAGAGGAAAAAACGACTTTAGGAATGCTTGCAGTGGTCATTGATTGGGCAGAAGAAACTTGGCTCCCACAGTTGAGCGTAGGGAAGCTTACTATAGATTCCTGTAATTTTGCTTTGGGAGCAACTACCATATAAGTTGATTTTCCTGTATCTGAATTAGGCAATAAAGTGACTTGTGATTTCCCTTTGTCGAACTTCGGAATTTCTGCCAAAAGATGGCAATTAGTACTGGATGGCTCTTGTAGCTTACCCGCCTGATTTGATTCAAAGGATGATTGAGTTATGATGGGAAAAACTTTGTTTCTTTGTTGATTTGCAACGGGGTTGATAAGCTCCACAGTGTCTAGTGTGATAGGGACTAATCCAATTTTCTCCAAGGCTTCACAGTGCCTTTCATCTTCAAGGAAATCTCTCTGTTTGACCAAAGTCTCAGCAAATGCTCTACTGCCTGGGCTCAATGGACAGTTTTCCTCAATCTCATCGAAGAAAAGTTTACCAGCTGTTGTTAATCGACCATAGGGGCGTGGTATAATCAATCCTGGGGGCTCCTCTATATTTGCATCCTCATTAGAGGAGCCATCTTTTGATGGTAAATCGCCCTTTGTACTGGTGGAAGGGTCTGAAGTGTCCGAGCCTTCTGAACCTTTAGAAGAAATTGAGGGTGCATTGTTAGCCCTGGGTGTTTTTGTAACGTCTAATGAGTTTTTCAAAGATTCACAGTCCGCTAATGTAGCAGATAGGGCATTCTTTCCTAGTAAACTTAAACCACTTGATTTGCCCATACGTTTCAGCTGAGAAGGATAAACCAGCAACCCTGGTACTGTCCTCTCTCTTCGTTTCCGTGGCAAGCCAAAAGATGTTGTAGAGACTTGCGACATCAGTTCTTTACTTAAACCTGGTATACTTACAGTTTCAGATGGTTTGAGAGGAGTTTCAGGGACAGCAGGAAGATCAGGAGAGTCACTTCTTTTATCTCCATCCCTCGCTCCTTTGTCTTTCACATGAAATCTAAGAGGAAGTGTCACAAGTCTGTCATCACCATCAATCGGAAAAATCTTCGCAGATGGCTCACGCAATTTCTTCAAATTTATGATAGCTGTCTTTCCTGAAGTCAGGTGAATTTTAATTTGTGCTTGGTCACAATGAGGTTTGGCGCTGCTCTTGAGAGATGGCTGGGCTCCCTCTGGGTTTACTATGTTACCCTTCCCAATGGAATGTACAACCTGCACACCTGTGTTCTCTGGTACTGAATGTAACAAACTAACCTCATCATCTTCACAAACAGAATATCTGAACACACCTGGTTTAGATTTACCACTTGATTTATCTGCTTGCACAGATGAGAAAACTTTACCTCCACATTCAAATGAGGTCTCACCAGACTTAATCATTTGGCCAAGCATTTTTGGAGAACATACTTTTTGGATAAGGGCTGCCATGGAGGGTGAGACATTTGCAGCTTTCGGAGTTTGAGATGCTGGCTCTACTCCAGTAATGATAACATCTTCTGACTCAAGCAAGTCAGAGGTTGAAATGGCAGCTTTTGAAGATTTTGGTGAAGAATTGACTACCTTGACACAAGTTGCCTTTATTTTTTGAGAGAGTGCGGTTGAAATATTTCTTTCATCAACTAGCTCCTGTGAAGTTTGTGCTTTCTCTAAACAAGACTTATTGATTGTGGAAGCCACAACTCCAGCTTCCACTGCTTCAGTACTTGTCTCTTGCATTGTGGGAGCTTCATGAACCTTTGGTAAACACTTCTCTTTGTGACTGGAGGTGGACAACGTAGCTTCAAGGGTGCTTGAGTTACACTCTTCATTTACAGTGGAGGTGGCCAATGTAGATTCTCCACAATCCTCCTCTCCAGGTTCAATTAATTCTCCTTCGGCTCCTTTCAAAGACATCTCTGGGTGGAGACTGATAAAATCTATTGATGCTGGTCCTGTAGGAGATGGGTTATGGTATGTTTCCTCCACACATGAGGAACTGTTTTCGTGTAACAATGACTTGCTAACTGTTTCTTGCAAAAACAATCTTGGGCGCCTCACTTGTTCTGCTATGTCAATCGAAGCAGATGTTCCCAGCCCCTCCTCTGACATAGCTTCCTCACTTGTAGGATTGGATGGCAATGAGCTCCACTCTGCCACCACTTCAAACCCCTCAATATCATCCTCCAGCTTGATATCCACGTCTTCAACTGGGCAGGACTCAACAAATTCTGCTTCTTCATACGGGTCAGGTATCTCCTGTTTAATCTCCACCATCTCTATCTGATCAGGCTGTAAGGTCTCATCATCTACTTTCATACCCAAGGTGTTTTCACCAGAAGCAGAGTGATCATTTGATAGTTTTGCTCCTTCATCAACTCCTTCAGTTTTTAACTCAAAATCTTTTCCTTGTTCTCTTTTATCAGCATCTAGATTGCCTAGGTTGCCACCCTCAAACTTTTTCCTTTCACCTTTGTTGTGTAAGTCATAGTCCACATTTGTTGGATTTTCTTTCTTTTCCCTATTTCCATCTGAGGTAAATGTAATATCCTTGATATTATCTGTTTCTGTACTTTCCATATCCACATCTTCAAATGCTTTGTCTGTCTTGTTGCCTTCAAATTTGATATCTTCAAACATTTTTTTTCTATCTTTGTTTTCAAGACTCAAGTCAAAATATGTTTTGTTTTCATTGTTAACATCTTGGCCTGCTGTGTGTGTACTTTTTCTTTCAACTTCATCACTTATCAATTCACTGACCTTGAACGTGTCATTTCCATAACCTACATTCTGTACTATGTTCTGTACTTTATCATCTACATTTTTTGATATGTCCTGTGCTTTATCATCTGTATTCTTCCCTTTGTTTTGGGCTTTATGGTCCTCAATACTTGTGATATCTTGTCCTTTATCATTTACATTTTTTGCTATATCCCAAGTTTTATTATCAGCGTTTTCTACTTTGGCCTGTTCTTTACCATCTGCATTCTTTGCCTTTTCTTCTGGTTCATAATCTTCACTTTTTGTTTTAACTTGTGCTTTATCACCTGCATCTTTTGTTTTGTCCAGTGCTGAACTATCTACATTCTTTGCATTGTCCTGTGCTTTATCATCCTCATTCTTTGCCATGTCCTTATCTTTGTCATCTACATTCTCTGTTATGTCCTGTTCAGCAACTCTTTTCTCAGATTTGCTGGGTTTTTCTTCAAAATCCACTGGCTCTTCTTTTATTTTGTTCTCAAATTTTGAATGGTCCCCCTCTAGCGAAGATTTTGAGCTTGAATCTTCCAGCTCTTGAGCCATTTGATCCAAAACATGCTCTACTTTAAGTAATCGAACAGCTAGGGTTACCTCTGGATCATAGTAGCTAGTCCTTGCCATGTTGTGAGAAGTCCCAATTTCCACAGACTGACTGTTTTCAGGCTTTGTGTCCCACAATCCCTCTTGTTTCATATCATGGAAATCAGATGTGCTAGAGACCTCTTGAGGAGCTGCAGGGGTTGTGTCTAGAATTTTAACGAAACTATTTTCACCTTTCCCACTAATCTCAGGTTCGGTCTCAGATGTATTAGTTGTATGAGAAGGTTCACATCGTTTTCTGCTCTTTCTTTCCCTTCCTAGGATATTTTCCAGAGTTTTCTCTGCTCCACGTTTGCCATATTTAGGGTGCTCACTACTGCTGAACCCGATGCATTGATTAGAGGCTGTTATTGGCTCTTTCTGATCATTTGTTCTTTTCCTTTTCACAGTGTTACTTAGCTCTGGTTCGTGTAAGTCACGTTTTAACCCCTGTTTTTTCTTTTCCTCCTTTCCTTTTATGACTTCCTTTTCTGTAAAGATTGAATCTTTCTCACTTTTTTCAGATTTTTTCGCAGTCGAATTATTTTCCTGTGTTTCTTTTGTTGCACTCCTTCTTGATCTTCCTTGAGTAGTATTTCTAGACTCATATGACAGTGCTTGACCTGAAATGCTACATTTTTTCTCAACATCTGTGCCAACATTTGTAGAGCGACCATCTTTACTTACGACAGTCACTGTTTTGTTTGAACCTGGCAATTCAGCCACAGGTTTTGACTGATCTCGACTTGGACTAGTGTTGTTCTGATTTTTTTTTAGGACAGGTTTTTTCATTGCTTCTTCTAGGGGGTTATTTCCTTTCCCTCGTCTACTTCTAGTAGAGGCTGCAGGTGTGACAACATCATATGAGTCAAACAGCACAGTGTCCTTTTTACCAGTTCCCGAATTTCCACTTCTTTCTTTTTCTTTTGGATCAGTTTCCCCTATTCCTACTCCTGAATTCTCTACGCCCTTTGCATTTTCTGAGGATGTCTCATTTTTTCCAACCACTGAACTGCGACTGCTTCTTGTAGCGGGAGAAGAAGGTTGTGATGTGTGAGTCTCAGAGCCATGTAACAATCTTTTTTCTCTACTGTCCGAGATATCCCTCTTGCTTTGGGCCAGCTTCTTTCCACTTTTGGCACTGTTAGCGGAAGTTTTACTTTGAGCTTCCTTTCCTGAATTCATGTGCCGTACTGATTTTCTATTTCCACTCTCAATATGGGTATCAGAACAACAAATACCATCCTCAACTTGAGACCTTGGCGATTTAGAACTTCTTCCAGAGGGACTTTGAACCACAAGTGAAGTTGTTGGTGATTTATTCATTCGTGTTTGTTTGGAATTTCTTTCAGGTTCCCTTGATCTCTTTCTAGATGCTGGACTTGTAGCTGGACTAAACAAAAAAAGAGTTTAGAAAATATATGAAATTTATAGAGCCAAAATAAAACTATTCATATTTACGATAATTTTTTTAACATGTTTTATACAACAGTCGAACTTGCCTTGGCTCCCAAACGACTACATACCTGTGACACCCATAAGATCATTCTTTGTATAGTTCATTTCCCTATATCAGTTTCTGTTCATTGCAAAACTGCAGCTTCTTTTGGCTCCATACTAAATATTTACACTTGACTATAACAGTCAGTTTGATGTAACAAAGTGTACTTGTAGAAACGGAGAGTCCATTAGTAATACCAGCCACGAAGTTGACAAATCACACAGTGATAAATATAACTTCATCTGTAATAAGCTAGACAGTTACTTGAAGACAACACCAACACTGATTCATCATTAAGATCTGATAACTATGCAGGTCTAATGATCACCAATAAATCACACTTCAACCACTGACAGTATCATAGGTAATTACATTGGAACAGATATGTTTCATAATACAAACAAAAAAGGTTCTGAAGTCCTCTCTTTGTTACAGCTTTCTGAGTTTTCCATAAATTAAGCTCAATATATGTCCGTTCACTTATCAAAATTTACAAATGTTTGAAAAGGTATGAATTTCTACAATTAGATGCATACATGAGTAAATGTTTTTTGCTTTGCTTCATAGGGCGTCTTAGAATGCTTTGCTATAGCAGAAGATTTACTGTTTTCCAACATCCAAAGCACAGGTTTAGAAACACATTTACACTGTATTAAAAATCTGAGGCTGAAAAATAAACGCTTTAATTTTAAACCTGGTGAAACAGGTTCTAGGTCGTTTATAGTTCTCCCAAAATCTTTTACAGGGGCATATGTGAGATCGGGTGATAATGAAAAAAAGAAAAGAAAAGAAAAAAAAGTGATCCTAAATATCTAGTCTCCTTGAAAAGAATGGCCATTAATCTGTGCCCTTAAATGATGTGAGCCTACCGTAAGGCATGCTAGACAGACTGAGCAACTTACTACCATGAAAGAAGCCGGTAACATTCTTCCGATGGTTCCTACAGCATGTGCAGGTTTTCTGAAAATTCCCTGAGACCATGTCCCACAACATTTCTGAGCCACCTGTTTAGCTGGTAAAAAAAACTAGTTTGTTGGCAGCTTGCCATCTTATCATTGTGCTGTGTGGCAGTGATTGTTTCTTGACAAAATTTCATGAGTTAAAAACTCTTCCGTCTACAAAGCAACATGTTCTTTTTTATATGAAAGGGAAAGTGATCATATGCAAGAATTGAAACTTGATCTTGATCTTCACTGAAGAATCAAGTTATAAATCTAAATACAAAATTTAAGCAGGGAACAACATGAAACAACTGATTTTGGCTTATGCCCTAGAGCAAAACATTCGGTCAAGATCTATACTAGCTCTATTTCTACATTTAAAATTGAAAGATAAATAAAATTCAACCATTTTTTTGTTTTGTTTTTTTAAGTTACCAACACTCAAGACGACAGCTTTTTTCTCTTCAATTCATGAAATTGTGACTTTTTTAAAGCCCAGATTTCACTGCTTTCTCTTTTCAGAAATGTTTTAAAATACTTTGTTAAGTAGGTCTAAAATAGAGCTGCCAATATGGGAAATTTTTTGTGAAAAGTACACAGAAAGAACAGCTTAACCTACATGTTCTTATAAAAACATGTGTTGGTATTACTGCTTTCCATTCTTATATTCCACTCATGTAAAGGAATATGAATGTTTCATTTATTGCAATTAAACAGGAAAATCGTTTTATTTGTTCGTGATTGTCATGCAATTGCATGTCTACTCTTTTCGATAGATATCGTAAATTGCAATGTCACACTGCATTCCACTTGTTTTAGTTTCTGAATTCTCTAGAGGTCTTTAATATCAACTAAGTTTCCAATGCACCCTCTTATAAAATCAGTACAAGCTCTAGATCTAGAGAAACACAAAATTTAAAACTGATCTAGATGCAGAATAGATTCTAGCTTTTTAACGGCATAGAAATTTTAACCACTGAAAATAGTTGACCACCCCTGGATCTACAATACCAAACTACCATAAGAAAAGCAAAAAAATGTTCAATTAGATATAGGTAAGGATTTTTAGACCTTGACCTTCATGTTGGTAAGATAACCATCATAAAACATCATTTCTACGTATTGGGCAGAATGAAAGGAAAAAAAAGAGAAAAAGCAGAACTGTTAAATTCAAAGTAAGAAGGTCTGATAGAGCTGAACATTATGAATATGGAATATGATGACCCTTCATACAGTGATTTTTGTTTAGTTTGGGGCTTGTAAATTCCAACTTTTGGAACTAATCAGACTGAAAATAAAAAATGTTAACATTTGATAACAATATTGTATAATCTATCAACATCTTGAAAAATTAGTGGCATCATTGTCATACAATGAAGCTGTGCTATTTTTTCCCCCTTTCTCTTCTAATGATTTACTGAGGCCAAAAGTTTTATTTTAAAAAAGGTGAACACCATTTGCAGCAAATAGGTCAGACAACAGATTCAATCATCAATTGAGTATTTTTAATGTAAACTGTGCTGATTGGTATAGACCGAAAAGTTTATTTAGAATTGGTCTGGTATGAAAAAAAAAGTGAACATGGCATAAAAAAAAGTGTTGAAGCTCTCACTTCTCAGATTTCACTGGATCCCAAGAAGGGCTCATGAACTGTAATTTTTTGGTTATTCAAGTTATTTATAATTTATTTCATTTTATTGATCATTGAAAAACCTGTCGACATAGAAGAGATTTAGAAGAGTTACTTAAAAATAAACTGACACAACCTTTAAGAAAAATGTTAAAAGGCAACCCTACCTCAAGTTGCGTGGAGGCTTTTTCTCTGTGGATGCTCCTTTTACATTGGTGTCCCCTAAAAATAGCAGCAAAAAAGAAAATATTCAAAAATTATATGAGGCTGACTCCAAATAATTGTTGTACAATGTTATATAATGTTACACAAGAAGGGCTGGATTTTACATATTACATAATTGATTAACAGCTCATAAATTTCACGTAAATCATATAATTGATGAACAGTTCATAAATTTCATGCACTTTTCTGTTTTGCAGATCCTGCATTTTACTTCCAATTGATTCAATTTAGAAATGTAGCCATGAATCGCAATTTACATCCCTCAAAATGAATTAAAAAACCAGAGTTCGAAATACTCTTTATTGACTTGTTTCTCTTTCTTCTTATAATACTGATTACAACAAATATTTTGATTGTTATGTAACGTAAATTAATTTTTACTTCAATAAATAACATAGGAAAGTAAGTAAAATTTTATTTCTGGAATTTACTTTGTTTTTAAGCATCCAAATTATCTTAAAAGTTTTCTAATTTACCCCTTTTCCTTGATGGTGCCATTGTCCTCTATGAATTCTGAGGATCAGAGATATGACATTGATACTGTATTAGCAGGGAATCATGGACACTATTTTCATTATTTCAACTTCCTAGATTTTTCGCTTCTCAGATTTCCTTGCAGTGTAGTCCAAATACAGAGCACACCTGATAAATCGACATTAAAAGGACCAACAAAATTGCATCAAATTAAGAGAAAGTTGAATTAGGAGATAATATTAAAATTTATAAATTTCAAAATCTCAATAATGACTTTTTAAGTCTGCTTATAGCTCTAGAAGTACAAATAGGGACATAAAGAGGACTCAATTTAGCCTCACTCTTAATACTAGTAAAATCCATCCCATACTAGATCTAGAAACATTGCACACTCCTCATCTCCCCTCTCCTAATCGCAAACGCAGTGCTAGCTTTGGGCTCGAGACCCGCAACGCCAGCCCCTCCCTCCTCCTCTCTCTCTTTCATGCAAACACATACATAAAGGTGCTTATCTCTCTACGGTCTTCCCTGTGCATCCAACACCGCTCCCATTTCTTCTCCCACCAACCCCTGTCTTCAGTTGGTCCACACAGTACAGATCTTTAGATCTAACTCAAGAGGCTAGGCTAAAAATTAAATGACAGTTTGGGTGGTTAAGATACTGAAACAGGTAGAAATTCCGTCCAATTAAGAGAAATTAGTGGACCAAAATGTTGATTTGTTGAAAAATTTATTAGTACTAATTAAAGGAATTTATTCGCGACTTTTTAGTTATGTGGAGTTCAGAGGAGTGTCCACTAATGAGGTGTCGAGTAAAGTAGAGGACACTGTATATTATGGATAGCAAAAATAAATTAATGGTCATAAACAAAGATCATCAAAATGGTTTTGCAACTTACTGGCTCATGCTAGCTTTTGAATCAAGAAAATTTAAAAATCAGCCACTATTTCTTCATTTGAGAATTTTTTTTTCACCCATCAAATCAAAGGTAAATTAAACATGAAAATTTTTAAAATCATTATGTTCTTTTCAGACACATAAATTGGATTTTTTTTATGTAATTGTAAGTAAAAAAGATGAATAGAAATTTTTTATAAGGTCAGAAACATATTAAAAATATACTTT
The DNA here is from genome assembly GCA_033675545.1 of Elysia crispata. NCBI lineage: Eukaryota > Metazoa > Mollusca > Gastropoda > Plakobranchidae > Elysia > Elysia crispata. The sequence continues at coordinate 120,933 of JAWDGP010006789.1, read as the reverse complement.
TTCAGCATAATTCAGTTTGCTAGGTCATTTATGTTCGTTAATGTCTCTTCTCCGATTTTCTCAAAGATTGTGGGCTGCATGTAGTTATGCTTACTTCAACCTAGACTGCTAATATGTTTTGGCATTGACTACATGTGCACCTTATGGTTCTTCTGAGTTACTTATACCAGGTGACAAAAGAATATTCTAATTTTACAAATGCATGTACACTTTAACAATTCCAGGGCTGAACTTAGAGCTAGTAACTTTAATAAATGGCTTGAAACTTCTTCAACAGACAGAGTAAAAAAATTTTCTACACCATTACAAGACATTTAGGTAGACCACTTCATAATATGTGAGGTGGCCTGCAATTTTCAGGCTCAATGACTAGTTTGGAAAAATTGTGATTCCATATTATTTGAAAGCACAACCTATTCCCTGCATAAACGGTTGAAAATTTAAGAATACATTAATATTTGGCTGAGATATGACCAAAAACTTAACATACGGCTGGGGAATGAGAAACTGCGAAAAACATGTTGAAAGTTGAAAGTTTTCTCGCAGGGTTGCAGTTTATCTTTACAAAAACACCATAAAGCATATTTAAAGTTTCTTTTGGGTTTTGACACTTTTAGACAAGATAGAAAAATTAATTGATAGTTCATAAAAAGCTAAAAAGTGGAAAAGCTTGAAAAATTGATTTTTTTTATGTTTGAAGCCCAATAGCTCAAAACTGTAATTTCCGACATGAGCCTGAAAATCCCAGGCCACCTCACATATATATCCACATAGACTGAAAGGAACGTTTTCTCCATCGTGGATCATAGTTTTTTATGTGATCAGAGCAAGAATGGAGGTTATTCCTTGCTAATCTAAGATTTATTTTAAATAAAAGAGGGCAAATGACATGCACTGAGATGACTTAATTTTACTCTGTGTTGAGTGAGAAAATACATCATATTATGTAACTAAATAGATGGCTAGTATTTAATCTTAGTAATGTTCAGTTTGTACTTGTTCAACAACTTATGATGGTAAAAGCATAAATCTTCCCGAAAAACATGTGATAATGTTTCTTCTTTAAAAAGTCATTTAGCAGTTTATACAAAATATAAGTATCTTTTTAAGTATCATTTTCCGAGCACTAATATGTAAAATCCTTAGCATTGAAGTCTCTTACAGAGACTTAGGATAGGCATACAATTTAGGACTATTAGTTAAATTCCTGCCACGAGTTCAAGAGATATTACCCAGGAAAAAAATAAGGAGTTTTAGTAGCTCTAACAACATGAAAAATTAACCCCCCTTTAATTCCTCAAAATAATCATAAATCATAAAATTATATTCTGGGGATGCAAAAATTGAAAAAAAAAAAGGTAGTGGCATTTTAAACTTAATTTAAAGTTTATTGCAAAATTTACAGTGTTTGAAATAAAAACTAATCCTTGTGTTATTTTCAATGTGGCATCCACTGTTCTTTATTAAGGTAGTCTGTTAGGACTTCAGCCTTTGAAGCAAAAAAAAAAATTTAAAGGAAAATTTACCAACTCAGTCTCAACAGCCATGAGGGAGATTAAAGACAAAATGTTTTGGGAAAACTGAATCGTAAGAAAGAAAGAAAGAAAGAAATACTAATGCTTTAATAGGTAAACCTTTAACACCACGGAAACAAGAGATACCAAAAACATGAGTTAGACTTTAACTCAACCTCACTTAAGTAACTCCAGTTCAAGAAAAGCCCTGACTCTAAGAGAAGGGACACAATTCAGTACAATGCACAGATACATTTGTAGAAAAAATATGACAATCAAACAAAAGAAGATAACATTATAAAATAAACTGTAAAAAAAAAATCCCAGATGTCTTGTAGTTTTAATAAAACAGTTTATGAAAAAAACCATTCTTCTAAGAATTCTCCTTCACTTCAGGCTGACTAAATCACCATTTCGGTTCTTTCATGATCAACATTCCACTTCAGCATCACAAACTGACTCCCGATCTCAAATGGAAAATGATCATATTTCCATGCTGATTGTAGGAATAACCATGCAGGTAACCAAAATAAACGGTTTCTGCAGCGTCCCTGAGATGATTCAAGTGTTCATCCAACCTAATTCAAAGTTTAGATCCAGCCCTGGTCTTGAAATCCTCAAAAATCGCCGACAAAAACAGTCGATTATTAAGCTCGTTTTTAGATCTAATTCTACTTCTAGTCCAAAAACAAACCTAAAATAACACAGACAAAGTCTAAAGCGTCCTCTATTTATGAAGTTTACACAAGATTTCCGGTAGTAGTAAGGAAAGAAAGTAGACATCCAGAAAATGAAAGTGAAAGTGCTATGATTGGCGATATAGGTACATAATGTAGTAGTCTATAAAGGAGATGGCAGGAGCTATAAGTGGGGTTGAATTAAAAGGCATCTAGATGACAGAAGCATTTGAAATTGAATATTTAAAATACAACCTATATTATAACGCTACAATCTGGTATATTTGAATCTTAGGTATATAGTGAATAGCTGCAGCAGAAGTCAATGATCAATTCTCCATTGGGGTAAAGGTGTAGAGGGATTCATAGGTCTTATCCACACAGTTGACATTACAAGACTGACTTTCAAGAGGTAGCAGCCAAGCAAGCCCACACTTACGATTTCAGAGTACAGCCGTTAGTTGGCTCCCCCCAAAAAATTATGACGTCACACTCTATGGATTGGTAGTGACAAAAATGTAAGAGAATTACAGTTTACACTGCAAATTTATAAAATGTAAAGAATTTGTTTCCCTAGAAATCTGACATTCTCTAGATCTACAAGACTACAACCTAATGTAGCAATGCCAAATCCAAAATTTCAAAGCTCTAATATGTACCTATTAAACATCTAATGATTGGGAGTTATAAAGCTTGCTCTCAGAAGAAAAAAACTTTATTGGTTTTGAAAATCTGTCAAAAAAAAAATTACGAGGATTTAAGTTATCCAAAAATGTGTATAGGCGGAAAGAGGAATAAATGGTGCAAAAATAGACCTTTTCGGTGCTTTGCTTTTTCTTGTGAAGGAAGTTAAAACCTCCGTATTTCTTTATTTAGCAATATGTGTAAATAGTTCATATGTAGAATCCTAATTTGTCACAAATAGTTATGAAGGTTTTGTTTCTGAGGTCAACTTTTGCATAAATTACCCTCTGGTCCGAATTATGTTCCTTTATTTAGAACGTAATAAAATGATAAATTGGCATAAATTGCTTACCGCTTCACCCTTTTTTACTAATTTTGGAAGTTACAACCTCCAAAATGTCCCTATCATAAGTATCCACTAACGTGGTTAAATTGTATTTTTGTTTTCTTTCTTAATTTGTTAGAACCAGCATGGTAAGGTGATGCATAAATCATCTTCTGTTCTCCACTTGCTATGCAGAAAGAAGTGCCATTATTAACAACCCATACTCCAAATCCCAGCAGGTAGTCTAGAGCCATTCTAGCACTTCTGAATGATGATACCATTATTTGTGGAATCAGGGCATCCATACTTTTCAACAAGAGCCTCTTCATCCATATTGAGGATGTAAAAAAAAAAAAAGAAAAAAAAATTCATAACAGCTTGTATCAGATTCAGAGGAATAGTACAATGTTCATTGAGCTTTTCTTATCCTTCAACTTCCTACTTTCATAGGACTTGGTTGGCCTACATGTACCTAATAAGAATAGTAATAAGGGCCTGATTCCTCACGAAATCAACCCAGCCTTTAAGCAAGTAAGTTATTTGGAGTTCAATATCGAATTTTGTTACTCAATCAGCCATACAGAACACATTTTACTTTTAACAGGATTTCTCAGATCCTCCCTGTGGCGCCAAGAGCTAGATCGAGCTCACAGGAATAGTTAGAAACCATCAATTTAATAAAGGCTAACTTTGTAGATAAAATGCTATCTTCATGTGAAGACATAGCAGCAAATAATTACTCTGTATAGGCAAATGCAATTGTGCCATGATTCATTTTTCTTCTTAACTCGACCGGACCTATATCACCTGCCGTCGCCCTTATGGACCACTATATTGTGTACCTATAACGCCTATCATCGCCAGTTTACTTTCACTTCTGGGTGTCTACTTTCTTTCCTTATAAAACTGCTGGAATTCTCACCTGAAATCTCGTGAAAACCTCATTTATGTTTAGAGGATATTTAGACTTTGTTTTGGTTATTTTAGTTTCATTTTTTAACTAAATTTAGATCAACAAAGGCGTTTCGAAATTGACCGTTTTTGTCCCTGATTATCGTCAATTTCAAGGCCTAGGCTTTGAATTATGATGGATGATTACTTGAATCATCTCAGGGATGCTACAGTAACCTTTTATTTTGGTTATCTGCATGGTTATCTCTACAATCAGTATAAAATAATGACCTTTGCCCGTTTGAGATCAAGAGTCAGATTATGATGTTGAGGCAGTGGTGAAATGAGATGTTGGTGGTGAAAAAATTGAAATGGTGACAGAGTCGGCTTGAAATGAAGGAGAAGTCTTAGAAAATTGGTTTACTGTCATAAAACCTTTGTTTTCTTTGAAGTTCAAGACCTCTAGTTTTTTTTTACAGTTTATTTCATAATTTTATCTGTTTTGTTTGATTGTAATGTTTTTTAAATGTATAGATATATTTATTGTACATAGTTACGTCCCTTCTCTTAGGGTCAGGGCTTTTCCTGAGCCGGAGTTACTTAGGTGGGGTTGAGTTAAAAGAAAACAGTCCATTCTTTTTTGGAAGCAGAGAATTGTCCCCATTTGTAGACACGCTGATGGATTATTTTAAAATGAATACTAAACGGGGTAAAAGTTAAGTCAACATTCTGCCCTAAGCGCTTTGAATAAAAACTGTTAATATAAAAGTCAAAAGTTCCTAAATTGCTCCAAAATTATTAGAAATAGAAAGGATACTTTATGTTTTTAAAGCATTTTAATGTTTTAAAATCCGATTGCTATCTGTTTTATTTACGTAGATCGATCCTGAAAACCTCTTTGCAATAAAATATTGACAATCAAATGTGATAAACTCGCCTAACCCAGTTCACATGCTCTTGACCAATGAGAGAAGCTCTTTAAGCCATGTGACACTGCAAACCAAACGTCAGCTCATGCGCTGCCCCGAAGGCTAAGCAGGCCGGCTCCACTTGAATGCCAAGTGTTATTATTGTGAAAGGGTGGCTGTCTTTCAAAGACGAATATGGGGAAATACACACACAATAACTAATGTTAAAGGTAAGTAAAAATGGAACAAGAACTGTTAAAAAATTATGTCCACTGACGAAATAGTAATTTTAGAGAGCAGCAAACAAAACAAAAAAACTCGCTCAGAAACACAATTCCCAGATGGCTGATCAATACCGTTTCATACCCGAAGTGTAGAACATCTTTTTTATTGTACACCGTTTCACTGAGATACAAAATGAAATGACGCTTATAATTAGAAAACGACATCTGGTGCTTATTGGCGGTCCATTTTATGTCTAGGTCTACCGGCCGCGGCCCACTGAATTTCAGCTTAAGTTGTCAAGCCTGCCGGCAGCGGATTGGCATTGCTACCTATGCTGGTTAAAAATATAGAGCTAGATCTAGAAAGAAGGTGTGAAGAAAGGTTTTAAAGAGGGCTTTGATTGATCGGGCCATGGAAAAAGACTGGGCTTGGTTTTGAATGGGTAATCAGAATAGGAATCTGAAGAAATAATGAAATTTAGCACTATACTCTATGTATCATAATTCTAAACCAACATCTTGAAATGGAAGTTCTACCTGTGTAGTTCTAAATACGAAGATTTCAAATAATTCTATTTTTTTTTTTTAATTATTACCAATACACTGATGAGAAAACTAGAATCTAGATCTAGATCTAGCCTAGATCTAATCTTGATAGGCCTATATATCTAGATCTAGAAATCTAGTAAAAGTAACTAAAACGTACACTTCGCGCAGTAGACGGAACTATGATTTATAGTGTTTTATACTTAAATTAGATATAGACCTACGTGTTGTTCCACAAGTCACAGGTTCCGTATGAGGGCCAAATAGAGATCTCTTGGCCTTTGTAAAAATTGTTTTTCAAGATGAGATCCAATTTAGAATGTGGATGAGGAGCTCTGGTTTCTCGTTTTTGTAACTTCGTTGGTCAGTATCCGAGCCACTTTCCAAAGTATCATAATCTGTCATGCCTGTATTTTCTGATATGAAAACATTTCATAAATTAGCTGCTGCTGTCTTATGGGTCTTGATCTAGAATGCAATGCATTTGAGATAGCCTTCAACAGGCAGCATGAAGGCCTACTAGTTTAGTTCGTATTGACTTCAAAGAAAGGGTGCGGGTAACTTTCGACAGTCCATAATTTTCCGCTGCAGACTCGACTTCTGCGCGTGCGCGTGGAATATTGCTTCTGTTCCATATTACTTAAACTGTGGCAAAATCTAAAATTCTAAGCTTACGACGCGTCTCTCTCTCTCTCTCTCTCTCTCTCTCTCTCTCTCTCTCTCTCTCTCTCTCTCTCTCTCTCTCTCTCTCTCTCTCTCTCTCTCTCTCTCTCTCTCTCTCTCTCTCTCTCTCTGTGTAAGGAGCGAGAAAGGCAAATGGAAATTTTACACTTTTTATTATTTCCTCAAGAAGCTAACTTGCACAAATTTCTGCAATTCTACTGAGCTAGTAGCCTTAAAAAAGTTCCGAAAAGTTAACTCCTCTAAAATCAATTACGGGTGACCTGAAAAAAAAGTTAGGATCATTATGATAGCAAACAACAAAATCGGAAGAGTTTTTATTGATATATAATCTATATACGTATATGGGAGAAGAGAAAAAAAAACCCAGTATCAATATTATATACCATTTTAAACTCAGCCTAGTGGGGCTAATAGGTAAAATATAACATTACTCTCTTGTGGGGCCACACGAGCTGGCGAGATTCGATCTGTAAGATTGACAGAGTCCACAAACTAGGTGGTTGAGTCTACGCCAATTTCTAATTTTTGTAGCAAGTCATTGAAGTATAAAGTCAAAGTCCACAGAATGAATTCTCCGACGTCTCCTGTTTCTTGTAGCTGTTTTTTTTTTTGTTTTTTTTTCCATAAATATTGGCTCTCCTTATCTCTCAATATTTCTTTGCCTTTTTCTAGAATGTCTTTCAGAAACATTTATATCTTTTTTAAAGACTACCAAATACCTTCACAAATATCAAACTATTTAACTGGACTTTGTCTTTAAATTTCCATTGTTGGTATTTTTTACTTTGTTAATGTAAAGTTCAATAAAAAATTTCATAAATAAGAGTTTCATTTTATTTTATTCCTTTTCTTCTGCTTTACTTGCGCCGAAACCCAATTTCAGGACAGAGCAACGACACAGTTAGGTCAACGACCTAATTCTAACATGGTATTGAATGCTGTAGTCATACATCTTTATTATCTTTCTCAAACTTGTAATATCCTTTCCAAAAAAAAAAAGTGTGTGTGTGTGGGGGGGAGACCTGTCCCTCCTCTAATTTAATTTCAAGTTGCTGATTCTAAATTTCCAACAATTGTTTCCCTACATACACAATTAACAGTTATTAGCCAGCTTTTCGATTTCCCCATTAGCTTACCAAACTGGTAAACATATTCGGTGCCAGGATGAAAAGAAGCTTCAATGCATAATTTGATAAACTACATGTGAAATAAATTGGATTAAAATTGTATACTTATTAACTTTTCAAATTTCGCTACATATACATAAAATGGCTAGTTGCATTCATCTATTTCATTCTCATGACTCTCTACCCTCTATCTGCAGGCCTACTCTTATTATAATTGTTTCAATCCCATATACTGTAACCTGTTCATGTCGGCCTGCATGTTTCTCATTCTGTTACTCTCTTTCTCTTCCTCTTTGTTCAACTCTCCCACACACTTTCTCAACGAAATCGTGACCTTGCAATATTTGGTAACAGACTGTCAAACTAACGGTGTCACTCTTATTTTCACTTTTCCTAGAATAAAAGAAATCGATCAATTCTGCTCTTTCCCAATCTGTTTTCTAGATTCTTTTAATTCTGATTAGAAAGCAGCGAATTTTCGCAATAAGGGCATAAAAATGCATTGCCTTGCGGGAATTCTCAGCCGCGCAATTGTGAATGTTAAATAAAAACTTAATAGATTTGGATTTTACAAAATTAGTTAACTATTCCTTTTGTCTTTTTCTTCATTGCACCAGACTATTACTGTCTCCATGTGCCTGGTTGCGAAATCTCTGATGATACATTAGTTACACCGAGTATCATTTATTAAGTATTTCTTGAAATATTTATAGTTTGAGATGCAGGACACCAGTTTATTGTTTCGCACAAAATGTATGACCAAAAGAAGAAGAAAAAATCCTTCGAAATATAAAACAGACATACAAAGCATTAGTAAAAATGTGAACTTTTCTCTTGATAATCCTAAGCTATTTGTCAATATTACAAGCTAACTTGTCAATTACAACTTGTTGTGAATAATATGTATGCACACTACCTTTCCCATACTATGTTAATATATATTTAGACTATACCTTAAAGAGCTTTGTATCTATACTCTTTATGAATATGCAGTGATGTTAAAAGTTTTATCTAATTAAAAAAAAACCCACAATGTTTACATATATATATATATATATATATATATATATATATATATATATATATATATAATATAATGTAATGCCGTATTTGATACCACGTTCACCGTTTAAGCTTAAATAACGAATGCTCTTCACATTTTTCTCTTTAGAAACGCTCAGGCACGTACTTAAGTTGGATTTCTGCTTCAACGGTGGAGGATATGTTCTACTTGTAGACAATTTAATTTTAAAGTAGAATAGGTAAGACGAATTGAAAATTGGTACTTTAGGTATAGGATAGTCACTTGAACTCAGGCATTACGTTTTGATTGGGACGCCCATTCTTTTGTTTTAACTTTACATTATTATCAAATGAAAAGAGAGAGAGAGAGAGAGAGAGAATTATTATTATTATTATTATTATTATTATTATTATTATTATTATTATTATTATTATTATTATTATTATTATTATTATTATTCACTGGTATGTCGACACACAAATTGGTATAATAATATTAATTTGACTTACAATATATTTCAAGAGGTTTTATTAGATTTTCTGGCTAGTATCCGGTAATGGACCATAACTCTCTGCTTTCATGCGCTGTCTCGATATAGGCTATGTTAAAGCAGTCTTTTCAATAGTTTAGATTAGTTTATTAGATTTCTAGATCACCTGTTGGACCCACTTGGAGGTAACTGTAGATCCAAATCCACGGGTGAGATGATCTACAGATCTAATTCGATATTCTAGATTGAAACTTATCGAACCGTGAAGACCAGCACCTTGCGATTTATCGTCCATCAGCCTAGATCTAGATCTAGATCTAGCTCTAAATCTACTTTTCTGACAGCATCTTGAATCTTCATATTATAAACTGAACCTAGAGAGGATCTACATCTAAGTGCTTCAAGATCTAAAATACATTTTGATTTTAAACCCTTGAAGCCAAAATGTCGTCGTCCAGGGAGAGATTCAAACCAAATGAAGGAGACTGGATTTGCCCAGATAACAAGTACGCTTTTCTAGCTAGACTAGATCTAGATAAGGAATCCCTGATTTTTACACTATAATCTAGATCTAGATTATAGTGTAAATACAGGGAGTGAGGGACTCCTTACCCAGTGCGGCCCCGGCTCTTTTGTTTACAGGGAAATCATATTGGATACTGAGCGCAATTGGATCATTACTGACAAGTCTCAAGTACAGTATCGATTTTTAAAAAGAAAAAAATGAGTAAAAAATAAATGTATTAAAGACAAAAAAGAAGATTTATTCAATTAGTTTTGCTCTTTTTCTGCTATCTAATCCAATATTGCTATCAAGAGTCAAGTTAACAGAAGAGGAGGGAATGCACTAAAGAGTCCCTAAATACTGCTAAGCTTAACCCTTTGCCGTTTAAACCGGCCAAATCCGGCCTAAAATGGAAGCGAGACTCCTGTTTAACCCGGCCAAAAGCGGCCGTGCTATACATATCTGGCTACGGGTTAAGCCGGCCAAATACGGCCTTGACGTTCCTCTTTGTTTGAGGGTTCTATTTTGGACGAAAGCTGGGGTAAATCCTATCTAAAAATAGAAAATTGCAACATTCTAATTATAGTTGAATAGCTTCGACCCAGAATAACACGGGATTCCCTGACATAGAAAGCACGGGGAAGCCCTAACACTCAGTCTTGCAACGTTTGTTCTGACTAGCTCTACACATAGCTTTTCTTGTTCTGACTTTGTGACGTTCATTATCTTTGATTGACCATGGACACTCCAGATAGCGACACTGAGCTAGACTTTGAGTCTAATATTGATACCAGCCCCGATCCTTTATTGAAAGAGTATAAATAAGTTGGAGCGAAAATATATAGAGTCTAGATCTAGGTCTAGATTCTAGATCTAGATCTAGATCTAGACTCCAGTTCCAGAGAATATAGAATCTTGGCTATATATTAAGTCCGGGGGAATGTACTGCTTGGACAACTTATGATATAGGAGAAATAAAACAAAGTAAAACTAGTTAAAAAGTTAATTTTAAATTATAAACGAGAGATCGGTTCGATGTTTCATGTTGCTACAGTTGTATACCGATCTTTGCCTCTGTTCACATCCCAATTCTGCTCCTACATAGCCTAGCTTAGTTTCGCTCACTTAGAAATGTGAAGAAGAAAAAAAACAAATCTTAGATTCTACATCTAGATCTAAATCTAGATAGATATGAATAGATGGAAGATCAAGAATATTTTGCTTTGCATGCAAAGCGTCTTCACTATGATGATGGAAGCTAGATTTATATATTTCGCGTATGACATTTTCAGTTTCGTGAGCTAGTGTCCTAAAAAAGTTATGCTTTGTTAAAAAAAAAAGCAGGTTGATCTGATGTTTATAATGTGTGTGAATAAGATTTAGAATTTTTTTTTTATCTTTTAGCTTCTGCTCAGTGCTATCTCTTATGAAATTTATTTTGTAGGCCTAGGCTGTTTAGTGTGTTAGGTTTATGAAAGTTATGTTTTGGATTATGAAAACAAAGTCTAAGAAAAGTAAGTTGGACTGTTCCCTTTTTATTGACAATGTCTATGTCTTTTTTTCCTCTTGAATTTGTGTCACTTTGTACAGTCTCTTTATTTTTATTTTTTTTTTATTTTTTTTTTTTTTTGGGGGGGGTTGTTTATTCTAGTGAATCTGTATGCAAGGGATTCAAATGAAAATGAAGAAAAATGATAAAAAATAATACTAAAACGTACTGAAAACTCTTCAAAACCAGTTTCATTATAAAGCACATTCAATTGTTTGCAAGTTATCAAAATTTCATAGCTTTAATATCCATATGGGCCTAACTACAGCTTATTTTCTAGAACCCCCCTGTAGAGCCCTCATCTGACCAAAAAAATGTAAACAAACAAGGGTGTCCCTGTTACCAGGAAGCTGAACCTAACATTCAAAATGGCCGCCGCCTAATATAAACAGCAAAGGGTTAATAGATCTAGATCTAGATTCTGCTATTTCTGGCTATATCAGCATTGAAGATTGAATTACACTCACATTTATGTTATTAGGTAGAAATCGCACATTCGAAAACAGTTGACAGCAAATTGAGTTTTATGCATTCAATGATTCATGAAAGAATATTTTTATGAAAATGAATTGTAGGCCTATCTTTTGAAATATTAGCCATCATTAAATCTCAAGCTTTGTCTCTTTTAAAATTGAGTCTTGTTAATGGAAAGCGTTATATCATAAAAATTGGAATTTTAACCAAGCAGATGTTTTTATCGGAGACTTAGGATGGAGATGGGATGATAACTACGGCATGATAGTTAATGATGATCATTCTTCTAATACTATTTTACAGCTGAATAAAGGATGGTATTTTAGCAATTGTTCTCATTGTCCTATGATTAGTAAAATACTTGATGCAGTATTTATAGTAAAGGTTGCAGAAATGCAGGTCATGATGAAAGAGCTAAGGTAAGAGGTTGACTATCTAGAGACAATATTTTGAGACCTATCAGTACAGGAGACCAGCACTAGTCTAGATGTATGTGTCAAAGCTTAAGTTCACATTAAAATAATTTATCCACTGACATTAAATTTTCCCTAAAAACCACGGGCAAAATGAATTTTTCTTATGTTTTGTTTTATCTTTTTTTTTCTAGTGATAGGAATTTTATGTTTTATAAATTGGGGCATCAAGAAATCGAAATGTGTTAAGTTGGTGCTTGTAAGCGATTAGAACTAAAATTTGTGATAGGTAGAGGAGGAACATGTTGGGTTTAGATTAGACAGTTAAACAAGTGTCTTAAAATCTAAAAATAAGCCTTAGTTATAAAGATCTGACTTGTTTGCTTTGTTACATGTACATAAACTTTTTATTTTTTGAACTTTCTCCCTTAGATGTGGGAATGTGAACTTTGCCCGGAGGCCTGAATGTAATAAATGCGGGAAAAGTAAGTGTTGCGATATTTGTATCATTTAATAAATGATTTATTAAGTAGATTTGGCTGTTCAAGTATACTGATAAGCAATTAGCATAGGACAAAAGCTTGTTTTTCTTTTTTTTTTTTTTAACCTTAGATTTAGTTAGTATCTAATCTTAGTTTCTCCAGCTAAAACTAATTGACTTATTGATGTACATGTACTTTAGATAACATAATTTCTATTTCTAAAACTTAAGGTAAAAATCTGTAACCAGAAAAAAAAAGAAAAAAAAAACTTTGCATAGGTTTTAGTCGTCTAAAGTTTGTTGTGGGGACAAAGATGATAGTTATGAGTTTTTGTCAGCTGTTTTTTGCTCTTCATCACCAATGAAAGGTAAACAGGTTTTCCTGGAAACTGTGATTAAGAGAACTTATTTCTCTCTTATAGGTATATCCTGGGCTGTTCGAAATCAGATCTTTTTTGAAAGATGAGAAAATATAGCAAAAATATGATACTTTCCATAAATCTGTATAAAATTAAAAATTAAATATTACATGCAATAAAAAAAAGAGCCCCTAATCTTTCGCATTATTTATAGTATTTTGCAATTTGAGTCTTTTAAATTTCATTTTTGTTGTTACTAAATCCTTTATATTTGTGGCTAATAGGCAATAGTGTTGATCTAAAGCTTTTGAAAAAAAACTGTAATCTTTCTTTCAATTAATTGAGAATACTTGCAGTGTTTATTGTATTTTTCAGATCGCAAAGAGGGTACTGTTTTCAAAAAGGGAGGAACAGAAATTGGGAAGCAGCTAGCTGAGAAAAGCCGAGGATTGTTCAGTGCTGAGGACTGGCAGTGCAAAAGGTTTCAACTTCTCTTATTTTGTTTAGTACTCCCATTTGGTTAATAAAACTTGTCTAATAATAGTGGTATAGAAAGCTAAAAGATGCATACTGTTTTCTTATATTTATCATTTCTAGTTAAACCATAGTAATTTACTTGATTTTGTACCTTTCTCCTCCCAGGACACCTCGAATACCTCTCATATACCTCCTGATAGGTTACTATGCCGTTGTCTGCTTTGAGTGACCAAACTTATATACTTGACTTGTGGAGATTATTTTACAAAAAGATTTTATAACTGACATCATTTTATTTTGAATCATCTTGGCAATTTTAAATGTCTGAGCTGACATTCAAAAGTCTTATTATAAAGCTTTTCAAGTTCTTGTGCATAGGAGTAGGCCTACCTGGTCCATGATTTTAAATTTTGAGAATGTTGTCCATTTTTTTTCCGTAAGGTTAAGAGCATTACGCAAATTCAGATGGAAGCATACTTAGACAAGTTGTTTTAGCAAATGTGCCATATCTTGTGAACAGATCAAAGGGCAGACTAGATCTCTTTTGGAAACTTTTTTTTTCTTTCTTTTTCATCTATTTGTTCTCGAGTCATAAAAAAAAAGCAATAACAGTTCTTCTTTATGGCAATGATTATATTTGTGACCATCTAAGAATATGATTTGGGAATACAGTATGAAGATCTTATCTAAGAAAATATGAAGATTACATTTCTTGGTTGTTTTCAGAAACTGTTCTTGTAGCTTGTTTAAACTGGCTGTATATTGGGAGCCTGCATCTCTTGTAAACAGCTAAGTTTGACAGTCAGTAAAATATTTTATTGTAAATAACAAAGATATTCATGCTACAATCTCTTTCCAAGTTGTGGCAATGTGAATTGGGCAAGGCGTATGACTTGTAACATGTGCAATGCACCCAAATACGGCAAGGTAGAGCAACGCACTGGGTTTGGTGGAGGCTACATGGAGAGAGATGAAGTGGTGGAGTATAACAGACGTGAGGATTCCGACGATGAATACGATGAGGTTTGTACACAATTGTTCTCTGTGTTCATGAAAAATATCTCGCAAGTTGATTCCAAATCCAATATATTTAAATTTTGAGTAATTAAGAGATATTTTTGTGCTTCCACGAGAATATGTGTCCCCTATTGATAGAGATTTAAAAAAAGCAGAAACTTTTAGTGAACTCAGTGTTGTCCTTCAGTGGATATTATAGTCTACTGAAAGAAAATCATATGGGATAGCTTCTTTTCGTCCCAACTTTCATCCTTTGAAAACAAAAACTCATACAGTGAACCTCGAATTCAATGAGCTCGGACCTCTGGCTCAACGAGGGATTGGCGAAGTCCCTTTTTTTCCTTCTTTCCCTCAATAAATTAACCTTGGATCCAACAAGAGTCAAATTTACCAACCTCGGGTTAAGTGAGATAAAGCAAGGCTGTATTGGGCCTCAATAGAAGAACAAAACCACTTTAAAAGTTACCTTACACACTACTTGTCTGGGCGGCAATAAAAATTAGATCCACGAGCATGTGTGCTAGAAGATGTGTCTGTGTGTGCACACGGACGGGTGTATCCAGGAGAAGGGGAGGGCCAGTGCGACAGGCAAATGGAGAAAACAAAGCCACCTGGGCACTCCAGACCTAGTGCCAGGTGCAAGGCATTGCGGCAGGAAAAAAAAGGATAGAGGGGGAAGGGGGGTGGGTTCCGCAGGGTAGAGCGACAGTAAAGGAAAGGGAAAAGGGTGTTATAAGGCTAGGTCTAGGATTTTGGAAGGTCCAGAGAGAGAAAGAGGGCATGCTTATGCAAGATCAATACATTTACTACTACTACAGAGAGAGAGAGAGAGAGACTACAAACGTGCAGAGACAGTGAGACTAGATCGTGTGTGTGTGTGTGTGAGAGAGAGAGACTATAGAAAAAAAAAAGGGCATTTGAATTTATTAGAGAGGGTAAATTGTACATTGCTTTGTAGACAGAGAGAGAGAGAGAGAGAGAGAGAGAGAGAGAGAGAGAGAGAGAGAGAGAGTGTTGGGAGGGGGGGGGGGTGTTTGAAAGGGAGAAAAAAGGGGATAAGAAGAGTCAGAGTTGTTTAAAAAAATAAATGCATTTTAAAGAAGAAATACATCAATTACATAAAAAATGCGAAACAAAACTTCACTTCCTCAACACTTAGGCAGGTCTGTTCATTTGGTTGAGGTAACTGATTAAAAGTTTATTGTTGGGTAGGTTCTTCCCTTGAGGAAGTATATTTTATTTCATTTTAAAAGTTACCTTCTATTCAACGAGACCTCGGGTTCAACGAGGCAATACTGAGAGACCTGAATATCTTGTTATATGCAAGGTTTACTGTATTAAAAGAAGAATAAAAGACAGACAGCGATTATCTGTCATAAAGTCCATGAACCAAGGGTTACACCAGCATGTCCTGTTAGTGAAGGATATAATGGTATAGATCTACGTTAAATTTAACACAGTAAAGTGTATTTATTTGCTCGTTCAGTTGTGATGACCTGATAGTTGTTTTGTTGTCTTTCTTCAGATTCGCCTTTTTCGTTTTGGGCACTGAAAATACAAATCATGTTCACTAAATATATATATATAATCTCAATCCTTCTGAAATAATTCTAGCTCAGGTAAAGCCCTGACCCTAAGAGAAGGGTCATAACTCCATTCAAAGATCAGATACATTTTAAACAAAATGTTACGATCAAACAAAACAAGATGAAATGATGACACAAACTGTAGCAAAAAAAAAAGCAACAACAAACAAACTAGAAGTCTTGAATTTTTATTAAACAGGATTTTATGACAAAAAACATTTTTCTAAGACTTCTCCTTCATTCAGGAGGACTCAACCATCATTTCAGTTTTTTTTCACCATGAAATTCCAACTCCACCACTATCTCAACATCACAATCTGACACCCGATCACAAATGGGCCATGGTCATTATTTTCATGCTGATTGTAGAGATAACTATAATAAAAGGTTTCTGTAGCATTCCTGAGATGATTCAAGCAGTGATTCATCCTGATTCAAAGTTTAGATCTAAATTAGGCCTAGAAATTGCCAAAAATGAGCGACAAAAACAGTCTTTTTTTAAATCTTGCTTTTAGATCTAATTGTAGCCTGAAAACGAAACTAAAATGAGCAATACGACGTCTACAGTATCCTCTAAACGTAAATGAGTTTTACATGAGATTTCCGTTAGTAATAAGGAAAGGAAGTAGGCATCCAGAAAGTGAAAGTAAAGGGCAATGATGGGCGATATAGGAACACAATATAGTGGTCCATACGAACGATAGCGGTTGATATAGGTGGAGTTAAGTTAAATACTGGTATAACTTTCCAGCAATGTTCGAGAGAATTAAATTTCAATTTCTGAGCCACAAGTCCAAAGCACCTATCCACCTGTCACACTAATTACATTTTGTTTTGTGTAATCTTATAACTCACATAGTAATCTTATGTATCTAGTGATAAATTACCATAAAAAGAGACATAGTATAGTAAAATTCTTCCTCCTGTTTTCAGTTTGGCCGTAAAAAGAAAAAGTACAGGAACAGCACAGAAACAAAGCCACCACATCAACCACCACGACCTGCAGAAGAGGAAGAAGAGGAGGAGGAGGATGATGACGACGAGGATGGGGACATCTCCAAATACAAGCTAGACTCTGATGATGTGGGTGAAAATGGCTAAAGTGGGAACTTCAGATAACAATTCATATTTTATTAGCATAACAATAATAAATATTCTATATACAGTTAAATCCTGGATACTCCAAAATATCTATCTTACAACGCTGAAATTAATTTATTATTATTTCTGATGATATGCCACACTAAAACCGCTATTGATAAACTGTATGTATGGAAAAGATATTTCAAACTTCTGTGAAATTATTAATGAGAAAAAAAAAGGGGGGGGGGAGGGTTGTAAAAAAAAATAGCATTAGTGGAAATGGCTCTTTAGACTAGATTTAAACACAAGCAAAGGTTATAAAAGTCGAATATTTTGGGGTTTTGAGCTAGATCTTGGGCTGTAAAATCAGTCTGTTATTCAAATCTGAACTTTGGCTCCAAAAAATGCTGACATTTTTTTTTAAAGTTTGCCATCATTATCTGTTAAAGAAGCAATCATTTTTCTTTTTAAATTCTAATACATACTATGAAAATTTAAAAAAAAGAAAGGAAAAGAAAGTTCCCACCTTTATTATTTAGAGAAAATCTGTATGGGAAACTTGAGTAATCTATATGTAGAAAATGTCTTTGAAAACATTTCTGCGAATGCATTTTTATACATTGATACCTTTTTGTATGATTCATTTTCTTTAAATGTTTGCGTAGGTTTTAGAACAAGATATTGTGGGGTTGCAGGAAAAGTTAATTTTTTTTCATAGCCAGTTGGCACCTTTGGTATCACAGTGGACTGCTCAGGAAAATCTAGAAATGGAAGCCAAATATAAAGATGGCAGATTATGTTAAAAAACGTTAAGGGCTGATTATGAACCAGTGAAGGACAAAGCTTCTACAAAATTAGTATGCTTGGAGTAGACATGATGTGTGTGTATATATAAATATATATATATAATTTTGCAGAAGCTTTGTCCTTCACTGGTTCATAATCAGCCCTTAACGTTTTTTAATATATATATATATATATAATATGTTGCTCTGTTCTTCATTTTCTTGGATAAGAAGCCATAGTGTGAAGAGATGAGCAATTACTCAAATTAATTTCAAAGATTCTTGTCTAAATGTTCTACAAACTTTTCTCTACCCACAGTTATTAAAAGGGAATCGGGCGGGTAGAGCTACTGAAAAAAAATGTGACTTAAACAACTTTTTAAGATCAATAGAAACTCTTTCTTTTAAATGTTTCCTGTATTCAAAATACATAGCCATGAAAAAAAAAAAAAACTGCTCAAGATGTATGGAATTTTTGCTAGTTATTTGAAATATAAAAAAGTGAGGAATTAGTCTTTCTTAAAAAGACTTTCCAAAAATAAAATTTATATGCCTGAGCTAATATGATTTTGCTATGAGAAGCATGTTCAGCTACTCTATTTCTGAAATCTCATAATCACTATCACTGCAGGATGAGGAGGGAGGCGATATGTCAAAGTATCAGTTGGACAGTGAGGACGATCACCAGAAGAACAAGAAGAGAGACTCAAGGTCGCCCAAGCATTACAAGCACTCCTCAAGATCAAGGTCGTCAAGATCAAGCTCTAGCTCCAGTTCTTCCAGTTCGAGCTCAAGCTCACAGTCTAGGTCAAGATCACGTTCAGGCTCAAGGGACAGTCGCTCTCGATCAGACAGTCGCAAGAGGTCACGCTCACACAGTAGGGGCAAAAGGTCCCGTTCAACCAGCAGAAGCAAAAGGTCAAGGTCAAATGGTCAAAGGCAACGCTCAAGGTCCAGGTAAACTAAGAGTCCAGGGTACTTGGTAACAACTCTAGGTAACCCACACAAGGTCAATATCAACACTGAGCATTTGTATTGCTGTTTTAAAGGGAATGAGAACTTGAAAGAGTTACTCTTTCGTCTATGTATCTGGTAATAAATCTTCAATGAGGTGGGCGTAAGCTTGATTTGGTCACAGACCTGTTTTTTTTATTCAATGGCAAGCAAGTGACAAAACTCATAAGCACTGAGAGGTAAACAAAATCTGCTGCACAACTTACAAGATTAGAATAATAATTTTATTTCAAAAGATACAGCTTCTTTTTAATTTACAAAGCTGGTGGATCTTCAGAGATTTTTCACTAAATTCTCAAGATTTAGATACTTCACTTGAAATCTTGACGGGTAAACATGAGTCAAAATATAAACCTTTTTATAGACTGAAATAAAATTTCCAGAATTAAGATGGGAGCAAAATCATGCTTTCCACCAAAAAAAAAAAGAATGTTGATGTGCAGCCAGGATGGAAACAGACATACTCGACACTAGGTGCAGTGCAGCATGAACTGAAAGAAACCTATAAGTTCTTGGTTGATCCTCAGCTCTCAAATGTCTTTAGGTCACACTAGCAAGATCTGTAGATTTAGATAGTGAACGATAACTCTTATAAGATCTCATTTCCTGCCTTTTTTTTTGCTTTTTGTTAATATTATTCTTAGTTCTTCTAACATCTTCAGTATGTTGCTGGTGGACCAGAATGCTAAGGACTTTATTGGCATCCGCAATCGTATACTCATGTCCCTGTGGTAAAACATGAAGTATTATTTTTTCTTACAGTACGAAGTTGAAAATGACGTGCCGAAAAAAGTTTCATTTACCGGCAGACTCCAATATGTTTCCAATCAAATCAGCCAATCTTTACACTGAACTTGTAGAGAGGATAATTATGGAAAAGATTCATTTATCGGCAAGCTCTGTTATGTTTCCAGTATGTTTCCAATCAATTCAGCTAATCTTTACACTGAACTTGTTGGTAGAATAATTATGGAAAAGAATCAGTAATAAACACCAGAAAAGTATGCCTATTTGTAGTTTCTTTTCCTCCTCCATCCCTGTCATTTTGGAGAAAGTTAACAATTCTTTTTCACATGCATTACCTTAATCAACGAATCAAAAGAAATTTAGAAATTAAAGAAATAAAAACAGGCTTAAAAATCATATTTTCATGATGTGAAAAAAAATGGTAGCATGGTGCAACTTTTTTGTAGGATTTGAAAACAATGGCTAGTTTGCTTTTCCAAAATACTTGACTAAGGTATTTGGTAAGGAAATACCATTTTTCTTTCTTGTCTTTCTGCCCATTGCTGTTTTTCCTCTAATATGAATATTTTTTATGTATAAAAGTGGAGCAAGATGTGCACAGATACTTCTCAAGGTGGTTCCAAGAAAGAGGTGAAGGTTGGAAGTATGGTAGAAATAAACATTCTGTATAAATTAGGGATAGCATGAAGACCTTGGACTGAATGAATCATCAACATGGTTGTCACAATAACACTCTTCTAGAGTGAGACGAGAGAAATTGGAAGTAGGCTCTTCTAGAGTGAACATATAGCTGAGAGGAATAAAAAAGGCTCTTCTAGAGTGAACATATATCTGAGAGGAATAAAAATAGGCTCTTCTTAAGTGAATAGATAGACGAAAAATTGGAGGTATGCTCTTCTAGAGTGAACAGACATACGCGAGGAATCAGGGGTGGACTCTTCTAGAGTGAACAGATAGATTAAGGGAATCAAAGATAGGCCTTCTAGAGTAAACAGATAGACAAGAGGAATCAAAAATAGGCTCTTCTAGAGTGAACAGATAGATGAGAGGAACTATAGATAGACTTTTCTAGAGTGAACAGATAGATGAGAGGAACTATAGATAGACTTTTCTAGAGTGAACAGATAGATGAGAGGAACTATAGATAGACTTTTCTAGAGTGAACAGATAGGTGAGAGGAACTATAGATAGACTTTTCTGGAGTGAACAGATAGATGAGAAGAACTATAGATAGACTTTTCT
Organism: Elysia crispata; assembly: GCA_033675545.1. Taxonomy (NCBI): domain Eukaryota; kingdom Metazoa; phylum Mollusca; class Gastropoda; family Plakobranchidae; genus Elysia; species Elysia crispata. Next base: position 100,107 of record JAWDGP010006789.1, on the reverse strand, counting down.
AGAGTGAACAGATAGATGAGAGGAACTATAGATAGACTTTTCTAGAGTGAACAGATAGAAGAGAGGAACTATACATAGACTTTTCTAGAGTGAACAGATAGATGAGAGGAACTATAGATAGACTTTTCTAGAGTGAACAGATAGATGAGAGGAACTATAGATAGACTTTTCTAGAGTGAACAGATAGATGAGAGGAACTATAGATAGACTTTTCTAGAGTGAACAGATAGATGAGAGGAACTATAGATAGACTTTTCTAGAGTGAACAGATAGATGAGAGGAACTATAGATAGACTTTTCTAGAGTGAACAGATAGATGAGAGGAACTATAGATAGACTTTTCTAGAGTGAACAGATAGATGAGAGGAACTATAGATAGACTTTTCTAGAGTGAACAGATAGTTGAGAACTATAGATAGACTTTTCTAGAGTGAACAGATAGATGAGAGGAACTATAGATAGACTTTTCTAGAGTAAACAGATAGATGAGAGGAACTATAGATAGACTTTTCTGGAGTGAACAGATAGTTGAGAACTATAGATAGACTTTTCTAGAGTGAACAGATAGACGAGAAGAATCAAAAATAGGCTCTTCTAGAGTGAATAGATATAGATATATCAGAGGAACTATAGTTAGACTTTTATAGAGTGAACAGATACACAAGAGACAAGTTAGTAAATTGAAATGAAAAGTAACTTTAAAAATAAAACAAGGTCAAAATAAGATTACAAATATCTTGAGAAAGACATTAAAGCGCACAAATGATTGACAATATAATATGTACAAGGCACCATTAGTTTGAATTTTACTATGTTTACTAAAAGTATTTAACAATAGCTTATCAATAGGTTTGACTTATGACATTTCTAATTAAAAATATAAAACATTTTGATTTTCATTTATTCAAGCCATCTGTACTTTTGGTATGTACAGCATACACAGACATTGAACCCTAAGTTAGACATGGTGATCACTCCCATGAATACACCCTTATGGGTCATGAAGAAGATGTAAGTGTAAAGAGTTCTTAAATGGAAAAGTCTATTAGAGATTTTTCATTATGTCTCAGATTGTGGACATGCAGTTCAGTCCGCTTGTTTCAAAGTGTTAAGGAAAAAAAAGCCTTTTCATTGATCAAAATTCAAATTATCAGGATACATAGAAAAAGAGAAAAAAACATTTCACCTAAATCAGTCATTTTGCACAATGGAACGAGCTATGAAGTTTTTTATTTTTCAAGTTATTTACCATGATTTGAAAAAGGGAGAAAATATGGCCCTTTGCTGAGCAATGTAATAAACTTTGTTCTTTGTGCATTGGGTAAGGTAGAGGTGAGAGCTGAAAAAAGCTATTAATTGGGAATGCTTCTTTATAACACTAAAAATTCCGACCAACTGTGAATTTACCAATAAACTAAATCAGGTTTTTTAAAATATTTTATTGTATGTTTCTTTTCTGCAAAGGAAAAATCATCATGGAAAGCTGGATTTAGGTGGCTGTAACTTAAAATATTTGTTTTAAAGCTGTAAGGCCTACAACTTTTTGTACCCAATAATCCAGTTTTGGCAGTGCAGTCAGTTTGTTTTTCACAGTCTCAAAGTCAAAAGTATTTTGTTTTGGTTATACTTATGGTGAAAAGCCAGTTTGGGCATATTTGAACAAGGAAGGGAAAAAAGACACAAAAAATTGTGTAAAATCAACCAAATCATATAGAGCTTTTGTGCTTGTACCACATTCAATATAAATAGAAAAGATTGAACTTTAGTTTAGGCTATGTCTATAGACTGCAGTATCACAAAATGCATTATTTTCCAAAAATTGATTATGTAGTGAAAATAGTTGTGGGAGCCACAGTGAGAATCTAGACGTAGGATCCTTTTGTCAGAACTGAAATTAAAATGTGGGGTTGCTAGAAATATGATGATGTATTTGACTTTATTTGTGGATACCATATAAAGGGCCCCACATTGGACATAAAAGAAATGACTGATAGTACTGTGATAGACATGTTTGAACTAGCTTTTGTCATAATACAGCTTTAGGAACAAATTTGTTCTAAGTATTAATCCTCCTTAAGTTTCATGATTGATGTGTGTACCTCCCCTGTTACCCACTTTACCACTGTGGATATTTACATGATCAGGTCTGAAGACAGGGGTGCCAGGCATGGCAGACGCAGACATTCAAGCTCCTCAAGATCAAGGTCACGTTCTCCCCACTCCAACTCGGACGTCAAACGGTCGAGGTTTGAACGAGGGCTTATCCATCTTTACTTTGCCTCCTAATTTTTTTTTTTTTTTGCATGCATAGCTTAAATCATTAAGTTTGACCATTGACTTTTCTCAGGGTTCAAGAATACTGTTGCTATCGACTTGTTTACTCAGTTTACTGTCATGTTTGTGTCAAGTTTGTTAATAAGAATTGAAAGAAATTCTGCTTGGCTTTGATTCTGGCCCAATCAAGCCCAATCCAGTTCAGTGAAATTGTTTTAGTTGCTGACCTGCAATTCAGAATGAAAATGAAAAACGCCTTTTACTTTAATGCCTGCTAAGAAGGCCATTAATCCTTAAAGAAATAAAGGTAATAGGTTGTGGGGACATTTGTATGTATTTTTTGTGTAAGCAGTGCATGTGCAGATTTTTTTTATTTTAAATTTTGATAAAGGTCTTTGCTGTATTCAGATTATTTTCCCTCTATTTAATTGAGCTGTGTGGCTCTTGTTTATTTTATGCCAGGCATTGATTGAGTGGCAGGCCTCTGATAGTACCACAGACTGGATGTGATGACTGCTAAAAGGTACACAGTTATATAGGAGAATGGCAGGCATTAGGACTGGATGTGAACTCTGTGGGAAAGGTATAGATATGTGTTGGAGAGTGACAGAATCTGTTATAATTTTTGCAAATGTTTTCTTTTTTGTGTCACTTTGTGCTTCAGTAAGCCTATGAAGATTTGATGCAGTAAAAAGGATGCTAAAGACTTGCTTTGAAATAGAGTGTGGCAGAACAAGTAGAAGTTGTGCAACCATCACTGCTTTTTTGCCCACTTTTAGTTTTACAGTTGAATGCATGTAACTAGGTACCCAATACTGATTTTCTAAATTGTCTGTGCTGATGGGGTTTCAATTCTAATGTAAAGAGCTTGCTGTTCTGAGCATTTTAATACCAATTTTATGTATTTATGATAATTTTTGAGAAAGTTATAGCATTTTGAAAATTGGGCAAAAGTAACTGATTGCGTAATATGCTTCAGTGGCAATTTTGAGCCTCCATAAAATTAAAAATATCAATCCCACAATTACAAAAATTCATATACAGATACTCCAGTAACTTGACACAGCACTCAATTTTTTTCATTAGAATAGAAGGATTGGAAGTATTTATTTTTTTGCATCAAACATGGCTCAAAATGGAATTTCACAAAAATTTCAAGGGAGGTAAAAAAACATAAAAATTGGCATGATTTAAAAGTCCACAGAAAATTCATTTTAGCTTCAATTTGGAAGTATTCTACATCAAAATAAAGGTCGTTATAAGTTCTTTCACATAATAATGGATCAGATGACATTTACTCCATAGAATTTTAATAAAATTGGTCTGAAAATGACCAAAATCACAAAAACAAGAAAATTTGTCACATTTTGAATGTTGAATGGATACCTTAAAATAGACCAAATCCTTTAAAAAAATGACTGAATAAAAGATTCTAACAATCTGTTATCATATAATAGGCTTTTCTAAGTTTTATAGGTGACCAGGAGTAGAACATGATAAAAAAATACAGAGTTGAAATAACAACCCGGTGTCGGGACTTGTGTACACATCGCCGATAGGGTCAGAACCTATCCCGATAAGGTGCATAAAAAACTTTGATAAAACAATAAAACAGCTTATTTTTCTTTCAAAAAGCTAATTCTAAAATCGTAATTAACTTAAAACTACTTAACAACAAAAGCTTTTCGATCCATGTCCTCTAGTTAACGGAGAAAGGTCTGTCTGCAAGGCTACACCTTGCGTAGATCTAACATCGACCGGGCATGGCTGGGAGAAGACTGGCGAATTTGACTAGAGTGCGAAACCGGCCTTGTTGACGTAGATCTAGCGTCTCGCGCAATGATCGACGAAAAGTAGTTCTTACTAAATGCAATGATTTTAAAAGAAAAATGGATGAGGTTTTCAAAATAGGTAACTTTTTTCGCAAAATTTTGCGTTTTTCTTTCTTTAAATACGGTTTTAAATTTTCATCTTCCTTTTTTAGTACTTGTAGCCGTTTTGCATGGTCGAAAGTTATACCACTAGAAAGGTTGATTCCTGACCTATTTATATCATGCACACACTTCAGTGGTTGTGTTCATCGATGCGAGCGCAAGCCGTGTAAAGATAGAAGGGTAGAAAATTTCACGCAAAGAAGTCCGCTGCGCCGCTAAAAAGTCCGAAACATGGGTTTCTTTAAAACTCTGTCATTTGTTTCATATTTAAAACAGAATATATCTACCACCACCATTTTAAAGATAAAGAATAGATCTTTCCAACCATGTATGACGTTTTACGTTTTATGTGCTATGAGATGTTGTTTTAGTACGGTGAAAGTCAGCCGTTTTGAACAAAATTCTCTCGATAACGCTGTTTTGCCTCAGTATTGGGTACCTAATGTAACCATCTTCCATTTTTAGTATGTGAAGTACCTGATTGGTCAATTGAAAAATTCAGTCTTATATCATACAATGAACCTTGTACTCCTTGCAAATTAAAGCATATTGTCATTAAGTCTCTGCATGAAACCATTATTAAGCCTGTAACCAAAAAAAAAAGAGAAAAAATTGTTTAATACTGGTTCTATTACTAGTAGTGGCCACTATGATTACTTCAGCTGCAGATAAAACTCTTACACAATTACTTCTACCTTTATCCTACCCTTAATATCACTCCTACCTCTGTGGCTGCTATGACAGTTGGAACCTCAAAGTTAGGAATCAGTACGAAATTAAAAGTTAACCCAATTTTATTGGGTCCCTAATTTTTTGGGATTATCTGAAATACTTTGTTTCCAGAAATATACTGCAATGATGAAAAGCTGTTTTGATATTCTTTTAGGTCTCCAAGAAAGTTTTCAAGTAATTTATACAGATTACAGGTGTTCAAAGTAGAAAAACTTGGATATTTTTCAGGCTTATTCTTAGCTGATGGAACCTATTAAAATTATAGCAGACTTACTTAACATATGTCCAGATGTCATGTTATCTGTAAGGATTCCCACCTATCTTGAGCATGGACATCAGTGATGTTGTACAAAATCACCACGAGAACAGAGCTTATTGTTTAGATTTTAGAATTAATGCAATCTGACAAATTGGACGAGACACAGAAAAGGTTCGAGAGTGGCTAAACAAAAGCAAACAATGCAAACTGCACTTAAAGCAACCTAGCTGTAAGAATTTTAGTGATGGATTAGAAAATCTTATAAGTGTTGTTTTCTTTTTTTTTAAATCTGTTTACCAGCATTAAAATTTTTCCAATAACCTGGACTGGAGTCTCTCTAATTAGATACAAGTATTTACTTATCATAGCCATGTTTCGCAGATTGAGTTACGTACCGTAAGCATGAGTCATTATGTAACAAACACATAATGACGTGTGCAAATCGGCCTGCGTTGTTTATGGAAACTGCAAGCGAGCGTTAGGCCTGGTCAGAATGGTCAGCTGTTTAGACCAGTGAAATCTGCTGCTGCGGGTAAAACTGTCTCGGATCATGTGATTGTTATGTAATGTAACTGTGTGAGTATGCAGTGGAACAGTGGAAACACACTCTCCATAGCGCTTGCACCTGGTCCAGGCTAGAACTCAGTACCGGTAGCTTTAGAGCATCGCTGGCAGTCATCATGTAACCCTTACATAATAGTTATGTTCTCGGTGAGAGGACTAGCATGTCTGCGAAAAGCGTTTATGCTACGAACCGCTGAGTAGGATGAGTTTATGCAAGTGATGTAGGTCAATCTAAAAATATTATATAGTAGTCTAGCTTAGGGCCAGTAAGCCTTTCCTGCGAAACCTCAGAAATATTAAACACAGTGCTCATAAGGGATTCTTCTATTCTAACTCTTCTAATTTAGATTTTGAGGTTTTACTGTATTGCCCACATGTCTGCTGCTACCACTGCCATTATATTAAATTTGCAGTAGAGTCTGGTTATTTCAAAGTAATTGGGATCAAAAAGGGACTTCAAATTATCAGGATACATACAGAAAGAGAGGGAAAAAATATGAATGACAGATCAGGAATGTTTTACAAGGGAGGATGACTACAAAGGTCGTTTTAATTTCCAATTTATTTCCCAGAAGCGGTGAAAAAGAGGCCCTTTGTAGAATGAGGATATAAATGAAATCGGTAGTTTGAAAAAAATAATTTTAGGTCAGCGTCCTTCAGGCCGTATAGAGGATAGGGCTGAAAAGGGTTATATGTTAAGGTTGGTTTTATTTTCTGATTAGTGTTGGATAAAAATGTTAGGTTTTTTGGGGTTTTTTTTAAACATGTTTAAGGTAAGGGATGCATAAACCTACACTTTGAGTTGTAGAATTTTATCTTGGACTTTCTTGAAAGTCTTTAATGAGTTTTCTGTTTCAGTTTCTTTGTGTCACCAATTTTAATGTTTTAAATTTATGCTGGAGGCTTTTATGTCCTCAAGATTTCCCTCCTTCTCTAGTGGAAACTTTTTTTTAGAGTTTGGTAAAGCTGCTCTAGCCTCCCTTGATGGTTTTCCTCTCTGTTTTTGTCGTCGCTGGCTTCTTTACTGTTTCCCTCCCTGACTGCTGCTGCAGTCTGATAGGGTGGGTTCTTTCTTTTGCAACTGGCAGATCTTAATGTAAACTCAGATAGCTACACCTCGGCTGGGTTATAAAAGTTAACACATGTACAAAGCTTACATAAGATATGTAACCCAAGTTTGTCCTATGTATCGTAATCAAGGTAAAACACACAAGTGAGAAGGCTGCAATAAAGCAATAAAGCGAGGTCAAGATAGACCTAGACTAGGTGATGGCAGGCAAGCACAGAGATCTACAGTGTCAAAATTACATTGTATGCAGCTCTGTGCAAGCAGGCTATATCTCAGCTCACAATCCAAGTTCAATCACCACATATGGCACCACCACTCCCTTCCTCTTCCAGTCTACCAAACATTCATACCTGGTCCAAACCCTTTTCCCTTTTATTCTCTTATTGCAGACTCTTGCCTGTAATGTAGGCAGGTGGAACACATATACATATACTAATACACACCAGAATTGCTCACTACAGGAAGCATAGCATGCACTAGTTCCTCTGCTTTCAAAATTGAAAAAAAAAAAGCCAATATAGCTTCAAATTAACTGAATCCTTTCTGAATTCTAATTAACTGATATTTTTTAATGAAGCTGAGAGAAATTTTCGGTAAAATTAATCAATATTTGAAACATCCAAGAATTCGAACTATCTGCATTCAAATTACATGGACTCGACTGAACATTACTATTATATCTACTAGTACTACTGTCGCCACAGTTTCTACTGTTACTGAGCGAGAATAGATTGCTCTAAAAATTGACTAGAAGATGAAATAAACTTTCAATAGCTCATATTTTATTAGAGAGGACACTAAAAAAAATAAGAAATTTCATGTTTCACTGCTTCAAGTTTTTTTTTTTTAATTAAGCAACTCCATTTCTTGCTTCAGTTCAGTTGCTGGTTCAAAACAAAAACAATATACATGTAGGACTCTAAACCGAACTGGCATTGTACAACTGGTGAAGGATTGGAAGATTCTAATAAACTCATGTCACTTTGAAATGTAACTATGGCAATGATTTGAGAGATGGCATACCAGTATGCGTATATCATTACGTATCTTACAAAACTGTGGTTTCTCAAAAGTCTCATGTATGATGCAAGGATGTTCCCAGACATGCTTTCAAATTACTTGCAATTTTATGTTTTCTCCTTGCTGCTTTACATTGCAGTAGTGCAGCTTTTTTTTTTTTATTTAAAATTGTCATTTATTTTGTGAATTTTGAAATGCATAGCTTGTGTAAACTTGGTCACACAAGAAAGAAACAAAATTCCAATATTTTGCTTTGTTTACTCATGTTCCTGATAATATGAGTGGAGTAACCCTGGTATTGGTAAGTGTAAGCCACTGTTAGTCTCACTATGCACTGTAAAAACTTTATAATACCGGTAGTAATGTACTGCTCTAAGGCCATATTTGTATATGGAATTTTCTTAGTTATAGTCATAGACAGCAATATTATGTGCTTGATGTTGCAAAAGCAGCTGATATGATTAATTTAATGAACTGATCCAATGTGAAAACTTTACAGTGGCTATTTTAGTCAGTTTATGTCTTTTTGCTAAACATACATGTTGGACTTGGAGTCAGAAATTAGTTATACTATTGTTGAGGGCATAGCATGGTTTCAATTTTGGTGAGTAATAAAGTATAAATTGAAAAAATAAATTAGATTGCTCTTGCAGCTGAAGGAATTGATAAACAAATCTTTTTTTTATTTTAATGGAAGTTTTATTTCTCATTTAAGGAACCGCACCCTTTACTTCTACCTGTACTGATCATTTATTTGCCTCTTTTGAGTGTATCCCTCCCACCGAAAAAAAAAATTATGACAGCAAGCCTAGAGTGAATACAGAATTACATGTATAAATGTATGATTATTTCTCTATGATGGGTATAGCGAGATGGTGAGGGAAGTAAATTTAGAGTTAAGGGTTAAGTATAAAATAAAAGATCTACCTGTAGGTTTGTTTTATTTCTCTATTTGTCTTTATATTCTGGTGATTCAAATTTGGTTCATTTAAGTCTGTTTTTTATTTCAAAGGTTTCAAAATAATACATCTAGACTGAACTGTGCTTTTTGTGCAAAAGGAAACCATGTTACTTATTAGATGTACCGTATTAGCGCTTTTCACTGAAATTGTGAAAACGGCTCTCCTGTAAACATATATTTTGTATGTTGACCCATTCTGATTAAAAATTGCAGTGTCATTTTTTCGTAACCATTTCACCTTTTTTATATGTTGTTTTGTTCCAACTTTTAAGTCTGCTTAAACTGAAAGCTTGAAACATGTTCTGAGACTAAGTACCGGGTTTTGTTAATGATTTTCTTTTTTCAATATTTTACTGGGCCCCAAGTTTTTTAGTGGCCACTGCTGCAAAAACAAATGTCAAAATTTGGGATTTTTCCCCCCGTCTTTGTCTCTATATATATAACAGTGTGCTCCATTTAATTCGATACCTCATAAATCGAAATTCCTCTTAAATCAATGTAACTAAGGTCCCGAATAAATTCATTTTATCAGTACTAATAAATATTTCCGCGAATTGACATTTTGGTCCACTAATTTCTCCTAATTCGACGGAATTTCCACTATGTGTCTGTATCTTAATCCTCCAAAATGTCATTTAATTTTTACTCTAGCCTCACGAGTTAGATCCAAAGATCTGTTGAGTGTGGACCAGTGCAACTTAAGACAGGGTTTGTACGAGAAGAAATGGGAGGGGTGTGGGATGTGCAGTGAAGACTGTAGAGAGACAAACACATTCGTGTGTGTGGGTGAGAGAGATAAGGAGGGGCTGGCGCGTGGTCTTGCCCACACAGTGTTTGGGAATAGGCGAGGGAAGGGGTGTGCTATGGTTCTTGATCAAGTTAGGCGAATGGTTTTGTTACTACATATATTAGTATTAAAAGTGAGACTAAACTGAGTCCTCTTTACGTCCCTAAAGTTGTTGAGATTTTAAAATTTATGAATTTTAATATCTCCTAATTTGACGCAATTTTGTTGGTCCTTGTAATGTCGATTCATCAGGTGTGCACTGTATTTTATAAAAAAAGCGCCTTGCTTTTTGTTACAGAAACTTGTCCAGACTGACCATAGCTCCACATATGCAAAGAAGAGTTACAACAAATAGATCTAAGCTAAACTGAGATCAGCCAAATCGACAAAAGAGAAGAGGCGTACAAAAGCTGTTTACGCTTTTCTTCACTTACAAGTGGCATTGGAGTAAAACTGTTCCTGCCTAAATCACTCTTGAAAATGAAATTATACATCTGCATTTTATTTTAAATTTTTATCCAGATCCAGACTAGGATCAAACCTCTCCAGAATTTTCTGAAAAGATCAAAGATAATGGAGAAAATCCTAATTAAGAAATCTGGAAGGCATGTCTTTGTTGATGAAGGGCCTTCAAGAGCCGGACATAGTGTTAATCTTTTTTGTACCTATTACAATCTGGTCCCAGACATAAATTCTCTGTGGAATTACACAAGAGTCACTCTATATCTGATTTCAGTATCAATGGATCTAGAAATAGAAGTTTATCTCATTACCATTTAAGGAAGGATACCAAGACATGAAAAAATTGTTTTCAAATTATATCAATCGAAGTGGGATGTGATCATTCACTCTGGGTATAACATCATGCAGCTCAGAAGGATTTGGCAAGAGTACCGGTACTCACAATTGTTAAGTGATATAGACCTGCAGACATGTATGTGGCCCACCTTCAGGCTGAATATAAATTGTTACAAAAAGGGTATAAAACATTTCAAGCCTTGCTAAAATTTTAGAACATTTCCGTTCTTCCTGGTGCACTAACCAATAATTTTGCAAAAGTTACCTCTGAAAAGTGTAAAAGTGTGTACATGTATAAGTTATTTGACCTGTACAGTTTTTCTATGCAGAAAATTTGCACATTCTATAAGTAGATATATGTATCAAGGTGTAAAGGCTATCAAAAGTATAGGAAGGTGATTGTGTGTTAGTTATGGGTGACCAGTGCAAAGTCTACAAAGAACAGTTTTGCCCTTGCCCTTTTTCTTTAATAGAACCGGGCTATGCTATAAATTCAGAATTTTGTAGGCATTTCTCGCCGGACAGAATTGGCACAAGTATTGATTTTATATTGTGCTACATTAAATCACGGTTTAATTTTTTTTTGACAAGTCTGCCTTTGATAGTTAATCTCTCCTCTCTTGTATGGTAGAACATGTACTTCACAAAATGACCACAGATCTGAGCCTCAGCCTTGGCTACATGCGACCTGACCACAGGTCAATCTGCACTGATTTAAACATCTAATGCTAAACTACACAGCTTAAAGGCTGGTAATAACACATGTCAACTTCTGGGAGGTAAAGGTGAATCTATTTTTACAGGACATCTTAGATATTAAGTTTGATCAATGCAATCCTCCCTAACATTTCCTGGTTCAGTATCCCTAACCATGAAATGTTGACAATTTATGCATGGTAGTAATATTGGTACACAAATCATCAGAAAGCTTAAACAAGTTGGTGAAATGTTCTTGGGACAGAATATTTTCCTACACCCAACAGCATTGCCTTCTGACACTCTCACACACCCATGATCCATTCAGACAGACAGATTTTAACACCAACAAGCTAGCAACCATTTGGCAAACTATTTATTTAGTAGCAACAGCAGAAGATGCAGGTGCTGTAGTCTTGTTCCTTGGTTTGGGAACAGTCCCTTCCCTGAAGCCATTTCTGAAAAAAAAAAAGAAGAATAAAAAATTTGCCACAATGCATACCCTAATATTTGGTATATTTTTCAATATGCTTTAAAAGTAAATTGGTGAGCCATGAAAAGCATTTGAACAAACCTATATAGAACTTTTTTAAACACGTAAATCACTATGCGTGGAGAGGGCAACATTAATATTTGATTTGATTTGATGCCTGTAAAACACATAAACTGATAAAGCAAGCTGGGGTTGACTTTCTTGAAAATAGCAACATTCTTTGTCAGTACCACCTTTCTCTAGGTATAGGATCTCACAGGACATCCCTTACCACTATACCTCTTTTGTATGCAAATGAGCAATTACGATTTAACTACATGTACCTTCAAATTGACAACTCCACACCCATTTTGGCATCAGCGCTTGGCTGCAAAGTTGGGTAAGATTGTAGATCTTAATGTAACATAACAAGCTAACCGACATAGTCCTGTCCCCTAGGAAATTTGCACATTCAATTCAAAACATTAACAAAGTGCTAAAAATTATCAACACTTTATATAAATATATGTATTTTTAATTTATCTATTTATTTATATATACACCTGGATTTTTATCATATGTATGTTAATGGGCATGTCAATTTTTGAATTTCCCCAAGAGAGATGAATGAAGTACATTCTATCTTATCTTAACATATGTCCAGGGAGATTTTGATCTGTAGACCAATCTATGTTATGTAACTATTATATACAACTTTGTTTCAAAATTTCTGCAAATTTGAAAGCTGTTTTTGATCCTGGCCCCCACAGAAAAAATGTGACCAGTGTAGCTGTGTTGGTGTTTTCACAACAAAGAGACATAATTTCATCATGTATTTAAGATAATTTCATTAAAAAAAAATGATTTTGTTAATGCGCTTATTGCCTACATATCAGGTGTCTAGAGCTTCCCTTGCCCATTCGGTGCTGGTACCATAAGGGAGTTCACTCCCTGATCAACATTTCTTACTTTAGGCCCCTTATGCCCCAGTAACATGTATTGAAATTGATCTACCAATTAGCAAAATCAGTACAAAGTCGCTCCTTTCTGCTAAGACGAGGGGTCTTCAAATGCAGATGCAAGCATGCTCCTATAGGTAGATTGTACTTGTAACATAACACAAGGAAATTTAATAAAAGTTTAAAATGTCCCCACAAAGACTTTATTTGGGTTAAGGCATACTTAATTCATTACAATTTATTGTTACCTCCATTTCTACCTGTCTTTTTTTTCCATTCTCTATCTTTGCCTTTTTCTTATTTTTCCTCCTTTCTTTGCTCAACTCCTTCCCTCTTCGCAAAAAAAATCGTATTCTCACCCTTAGGTGATGGTCAGGGTGAAAGCGACGTAAAGAGGATAGGACAGAGAGAGGAATGCAGTGAGAATGGGAGAGGAGTTGAAAGAGACTGAGAAGGGGTAAAGATGCAAAGAAAGACACAAAGATGGAGATATGCTGAGGGATTGAAAAAGAGAGGGAGAGAGATGCAGAAGGGGAGAGATATACACACACACACTGTGACAGGCGTTTGAAGAGGATAAAGATGCACAGAGCAATGCAGGAAGAAAAATATAAGAGAGGTAGAAAGATCATTCTTCTAAACCCCCTTCTCTCATTTTACCGTCCTCTATCTCTTTATTCTTCTCAAATCGTCTCTTTGTTTTGTTTTTCTCTGTTCTACCTTAATTACAAATCATAAAAAAAACACTCCTTACAATGCCTAGGTGTACAATCATACATGACTTGATCATACAAAGTAAAGACGTGTGTGAATGTCAGGTCATTGTACATGCCGTATCAGGATTTTAATCATCCTACAACTTCGTAAATTTTTTTCAAAATTGAATAATGCCACCTGCATTACAATATTTTAAATGGTTTTTGAATAAATCAAAGATCTACTTGAATATCATAAGAACTTTTTTGCATAATTTCGTGGGGCCAGCTTATCACAAGTAGGTACTAGACCATGCAAAGTTTGCACAAAAAAAAATCTGACTCTATTTCAAAAAAAAAAAAAAAGTTTCAGCTAAAAACAAACATCTTTAGAACAGGCAAAGCCCAAGTTAATATGCACATATTTACAAAAATTTCCTAATTTCTAAATAATTAAGCTTTAACTACGCCAAATCAATTGTCTGATTTTAACTAACTTTCGAATTTAGCTTAGATAAAATTTACTTCTGCAAATGCAGAATGTTGTGGAACAGCATAATGCAAATATCGGTTTCTTCCACTTGTTCTTTGGCCAGTAGTAACAATACTGACAACTGTCATACTTACAATTACAGACTGGGCCAGTAAGTTCATATCTTTTAAAGCGACACTGGTAGGTGATGAAGTCAAGGGTAGATAATTTAGCTTTGGTTATTTTAAAATGTTGCTGAATAAAATTCTTGAACCCATTTACCATTTACAACTTGTACTGAGACGCTGCTATTAATTATCAGCAGACCTGCCACCAAAAGTATTTCAAATGAGGAATCACAGGGGGCAAAAAAGGGATGGCTTGAATGTTGGACTAGATATATCTAAGAACAGATGTAGATTAGATTTGATCTTCGTTTCTCGAATAAAAAAATGAAGATTTAGAAATTCTATCTACAAACAATTAGAATGTCCTCAGCTCTAGATTATACTAACAAAGATGAGAATCGAACACAATTTTTTTAAACTGAACTTTTGAAATCAGTTGCCCCCCAAACGATTACATGAACTCCCTCAGCACGAATACCGTGCATACTCAGCTGCCCCATTACTGCAGTTGCATATGAAAACCAAGAATACTGGGTTTTAACTTAGGACATTTAACTTTCCAAACCAACTATTTTTTAGTACAAATCAAGTTTATAGCAAAGGGAAACCCCTCTCCTTTTCACATTTGTTTGGATGCGTATCTAGATCTAACCTAGCCTTTATTTGGCTATAAAAGAAGGTTAGATCTAGATCTGGACAAGATCAAGATCTAAATCTAGGTTTCTATAAAAGAGCTAGATCTGGCCTTGAATATGTAAAATATGAATGAGTGTATTCTCCAACCTCTCCTCTTTGTTGTCTGACTGTTGTATTTTAAAAGTTCGAACAAGTACATTTTCTTTCCTTTCTCTTCATAAAAATTGTGTGTATCAGTATTGCTACAGAGTGGGGATTTTTTTTTTTTGCATATAAATATAAATTTACTTTAGCTCTTTTTGGGTTTCCCATTCGAATAAATTTAAAGTTTGAGCGGCAGTTTAGTGTTTATCAAAAATAGAAAACAGAAAACAAAGGCATGCGATCGCAATTTTAGGACTAGCTGGTAGTGGGCCAAAAACAGTGTAGGCCTAAAATTCCGATCTGCCTGATTAGGGAGCAGAGACCCATAACTTTTGCAACTTGGTATCAGCCGTAAGCTGGGCATTTTCAATATAAATATATCTAAGTACATTATTATTTTACGCCTGGGGCACAGAGTTGGGCTCTCTTGGCCCTTAGCTAGCAGACCTGTGGTTAGCTAGGCGCTTCCGATAATTTCTGGTTGTCACAGCGGACGGGGAGAGAGAGAGAGAGAATATGTTATCCATAGGTCTGAAGCATCCGAACGACTGTCGTGACTGCAGATGAGTGGCAGCTCTGTAAGATGAAGAATAATCATATGCTGAACCCCCCCCCCACTATGAAATATGTGCAGATGGATAGAATGATGCGTTGCATCTGAACCTTCCAATGGTCTATAGAGCAGTGTGTGCCAGCTCTACTGTGCACACTATAGAGATAAGAAGTGAAACCCACCTGAACTTTCTGAAGACAATCTTCATATGCCTCATCCTTCCGGTTCCTGTGGTCTTTCTTCTTTGAGCCTTCTTGGACCATTTATCTAGAGACAAGATGAAAAAAAAACACCTTTAAAAAACGGACAGTTCAGTGAATTTCCACAACAAAATTGAGACAATAACATAACTGAAAAATAAACACAAAACTACAATAATGGTGAGTTCACAGATCTCTCCCTGTCTCCATTAAAGTTTTCAATAAATATTTACAGCACAGGCTCATTTGTGACACTTTCTTTACCGCTAAAGTTTGCTGTTCCATCCTTAAGCGGATGGCGGTGTGTCACAGCTCCTTATCCTTTTAATGCCAACTCTAGGTACCAGTTTAATTAAATGTAAGAGAAAAATAACTGCAAGTGTATTATTTAGTAGGAACCAAGCTGAATTCTTCAAAAAATTCAAGCTTAAGCTAAGGACATTCATTGCAGAGATGCAACTGGCTGTATTTAAAAGTCCATAATTTTCCCAAACCCCATAAAGAATGTGCGAACAGGGTCTATAACATCAACCTCATATATATAAAGGAAACTATAATAATATTCATAAATAAGAAAGTTTTTCCCACACCTGCAAGTGTTTCGAGAGAATAATATCGGTAGTAACAAATGAAGACAATTCCATCCAATCAAGAACAGGAGCCTTGAGGGGCTATATTGAACCAATTGTGATGCATGGATGCTAGGCCTGGACAATTCAAAACACCTACAAAAACAACTACAGTGGAAACCTCACAATTCGAATTGCATAGGAATGGATTAAATCTTCCAATTAAGAGTATTTGAATTACTAAAATGGGTATAACAGACTCTAAGACTCATTGAGTGAGTGTGTACTGAGCGTGCAACGAGCAACCCTCCCCTTCCCCCCTTGCTATCAGTAACAGTACAGATTTGCTACTGGCACTTAATTTTTAATGCATCTGCTCCCTTCTTGATTTGTTAGCGCACTGATCAGCCTTTCTTGGGCAGTGATTGGCGTTGCTTGCTGCTTGAGAGACGCATGTAGCACTTTTGTGATGTCTTATGAGGTGGTATCGACTTCGAATTAAGAGAATCAAATCAGAAATACTTCGAAATATGAGTCCCATTCTAACAAAGCCAAAGAAAAAAACAACATATCTTGCAAAATTCGGTACATGAGAATTTCAAATCATCAGACTTTGGTTTTTGAGGTTTCCACTGTAGACGCAACAGAAATGTTCCTACTGAGAATGCTACTGATCTCATGGACTGCAAAGAAATCAAACCAATGTTACCAGAAGCAGGCAACAGTTTTCGACCATGTGATGAGAAAGAAGAATTGGAACATCTTGTGACAACTGGAACGATCAAAGAAAAACAAGAAGAAAAAACGGATAGACAAAGTGGCTAAACCTTCTCACTGATGCACTTAAAGCGACAAGGGAATGAGATGAGTCGTGGACTGTCAACATTGCCTATGCTTAAAAGCAGGGCCCCTGATTGACAGTTGGGATGAGGGAGGGGAAACGACTGCAAACAGAGCCCCGTGGGAGCAAAGTATGATTTTGTAAGTCAATTTCTTTTGGCGCTCATACTAAGAGTGGGAGGTTAAATTACCTGAAACAACTCTGTCATTTTTTGTTTCTGCTAGATTGAAGCATCATAAAGGCTCACTTTTAAAAGTACATAAATTCTTATTCTCCTACAAAAGCACTGACTTTCCGTACCTTTATCTTGTCTGAAGATATTTGAGCCTGACATGATCAATAGTCATCTGGTCTAGGACTTTTTCATAATGCTCCACCACACCATGTTAAGTAAACAAAAACACCCAGATTTATTTATGCTCTTGGAACCAGGTCAGGACTGTCTACAGGCTACATCACCACAATCACTATGTATTGCCTACTCATTGTCCTTTAGCACCCCATTCAAACTGCCTCAATATAGCAGGCGCCAAAACCCAAAGATGGACACACTGGTGAAAGATTAGCTTTTCAGGCACAGCCTTGACCATAACTTCTGGATGAACTATGATGGTCTAGCCCTAAACCAAGAAAACCTCTAAATTTTAAGTTTCTTCAGCAACCATTATAGAGCAAGAAAATTGGTAGTTGTGCTGTAGACCCATCAATAATCTCGTTTCCTTAATGACAGTAAAAGCTCGCAATCCTAGAATGATCTTTTCACTTTTCTGTAAAATGTTATTTACGTATGTGAAGGCTGAAACAAATTCAAACTTATGGATAAATTTTTTTATGGCACAAGGCACGAAGGGCAGGATTTACAGGAAATTCTCATCTGTTATACATCAAGCAAAACCATACATAAGCTCACTGCAGCCTAAAATTTCTTGAAAAATTAATTTCAGAATTCATGTGTATGTAGCAGAACTAGTTTAATGAAATGAATCGAAAGTAAATGCAAAGAAATTGTTTTGGTTTTGAAGCATTCGTTTAAAAAAGAGGTTTTAAACCCACGTAACTAGCAACGCTTGAGACAAAAAAAAAAATAGAAAAGTTTGAAAGACTCATGAGAATAGATCAATATTCCTCTACTGTTGAAAGTAAATGTTGATCTTCCTTCCATTCTTTTCATTTTAAGCACATTTATTGACTAATGAAACAAATATTCAATTAATTTGCCTTAAAATCCTATTGCATACAAAAAAAAAACAAGAGTGCTGGAGTCCTTTGGAGCAAGTTAGTTTAGATCTAGCAAGACTACTTGCAAATCCCAGATGGAACAAGTGCTGATACACACACACACACACATAAAGTAGAAGGAAATTGAAGTGCAACAAAAAGACCAAACCAAAATTTTTATGCGACTACCCAGTACTCATCCGAAATTTTTGGATCATAAACCTTGATACAGTGTGAAAAAAAAATGTCTTAATAGGGATTGGCACAAAAAATTGGTACATACTGCAATTTAATGGGTACAAACAGACAAGTCTGTAATTGCTCGTGATAAAATTCTAGTAAAAATTGTTACATTCTGTCGAAAATTTTAAAATGAAACCAAGCACAATACATTTTGAAAATAATTTTGATCGCTGAGGGCTTCAGACATAAAAGGCCCTGCTTGGCATTTTTACTTTTAACTGATCAGCCTTTTGCTAAAGTACCTTAGACATGTTTGACGAAATGAGGTGTGCTGTGGGTGAGTAAGTGCTTAAATATCAAGTAGAAATTCACCAACAGAGCTGAGAATTCTACTTACAGTGCCTCATGCGAGGGCTGGGGTAGGAACACCTGGCACATATCTTCTTTTGAATGTGAAATGATCTATGCCCACACCTACGGCAAAAGGTATGGGTTTTGTTGTGCCGCTTTCCAAAGCTGGATGTACCTTTGGTCTGAAATCACAAATGAAAGATCAAGATGAAAAAAAAAAACTAGTTTGAATTGATGAGTCAATTAAAAAAAAATGTCCAAATCATTGCAGCATTGAGTTCAAGTCTTCAACATTCACCCCTAAATGCATAGATAAATTGATCCAGTTAAAAATCAAATTAAAAAAAAAAAGTTTACTGGTTATACCTATATGAATCAGGAAGAAGTAGGAAGAATGACAGAAGCACTGAAAGCAATGAGGGATAGAGATGCGTGGAAGGTCATGATCCCCTACGCTAAAGAGCATGGCAGCTGCTTGAACCATTGAGACCCAGATCTACATTAGATTAAATCACCAAAATCATACATCTTAAGCAGATTGAAAAATGCTCGTGCAGATAAGGCCTCCAAACGAGATTATTAGCAGAGGTGCCTACCCCAAACTATGCCTTTTAGGAAAACCACCCACCAAAATCAGGGACAAAGCACAACGAAGCTAATTCAAAAAAAAAAAAAGAAACCAGTTTTTTTTTTTGATTTCACTATGCTGTGTCCCCAAATGTAGTTGCTGCTTTCTGTATTTTATTGACACCATAAAAGATTATTCATGAGAGTTTACATAAAGGCCTATATTCTGACTTACATTCCATGATTCCTCTCCTTATCTTTATGTTTTCTTTTAAAAAGACATTTGGGCTGAATATGATAAATATCGAATAGGTCTAGAGCGTCTCACTAAGCCCCATGTAAAAAAAAGAAAATAACAATTTAACAGTTAAATTTAGACTTGAATCATTTGCCTATGAATGAAAATCACTTCTTTTTTTCTGAGTAAAAAATGAAAATCACCTACTGTAATAATAGTTTCATGTCGTGCCCCGCATTGATTGTCTATTTAGATTTACACTAGATCTAGATCTATTTAGATATCTAGACCCCTCCCTAAAAAAAAAGTTGCACTATTATCAGATGAAGAAATCAGAATGATCCTTCGTTGGAAATAAAGGCGAGGTCTAGGTGTGAAGATGGAGAGAACGATTATTTTCGGGCAAATGTACGATAAAGTAAACAAATAGAACAACTCGATGGGACCAATATCTTCGATAGTTTCAACTACAATACATACATACAATCTCCATATTGGAATTTAAAATATAAATAATAAACAAAAACACACGATATCATTGTATTGTTGGAGAATAATTTATTCACTATTTGTTTTTTCATAAGATTGTTGGGTCACACTTATCCCTTAACAGAAACGAAAAAAACTGATTATAAATGTTAATGCTGGGTCAGTCTAAATACCGAAACAAAATGAAAAAATCATAGATTTTGTGGGTAAATCAGGGTGTCTAGGATACAGGGATACAACAACAAACCCGGAAGTTTCCAGGATTTTCTGGGGCCATAGGCACCTCTGTATTAGATCTAGATCTGGTTTTCAGTTACTAATTTTAAGTTTTAGTAGACCAATACAATTCAGTCTTGTATCATGTCATCTTGTTTAACTCTAGCTCTATCAAGAATTTCTTGATCAACCTTGATGACATGCAAGAACTAGATGAAAAAAGAGCTGTCCTGTGGTAGATATTAGAAGATGAAATAACAATGATCCTTTTTGGAAATAATGGCAATGTTTGAATGTGAAAATGGAGGGATGGTGAAAAGCAGAGGAATCAACGATAGAGTAAACGACTCAGCAGAATCAATATTAGGGATAGTTTCAACTAAAATAATACCAAGTTGACACCGCCATTGATAATACAGAAAAAAAAAAATATCGATATAATACAACTATATTGTCCGAATTTTAGGTAAATTTGGCAATATCGGCCCACCTCCAGCAGACAACTATTTTTCGTCTTTTAGCAATTCTTTCCCATAGATATATGCATTTTCAGTAATGAAAGTCGTCGCAATTAGGTCACTAGTAAAGTAGTAAGAACTAAATGGGATTAATGATGACAAATGAGACCTCCCTCATCTAGATGAGTAGATCTGTGTCCTCGTTTTTGGAATCAAAAAGTAGTAACCCCCCGTTTTGGAATTCTGCGCATGTGCTGGGACTGCGGTGGGTACAGGCTAGCTGTCCAGGCCAAGAATAAGTGGAGCAGGCAAAAGCACAAGCGGATCGGTATACAGAAATGAGACAAACACCAGGAACTGGTGCATGACAAAAATGCTTCTATCATCAGTTGACAAGGCTGGGATTGACAATCAAAAAAAAAGGCTGAAATCTCCCACTGCGACCGCCGAAGGCGGGAGACTTACTGAAGGGGCCCGGGGGCATGCTCCCCTATGAAAATTTTAAAAAATCCAAGCTCAAAATAAGGCAATTTAAAGCCATTTTCGCCTTTTTCAACCTACTGTTGATACCTAAGTGACACAAAGTTTTTAAATTATTTACACTCTTCTATAGCAAAGATATACAAGTTTCTAGGTCTTACACCACTCCCAACGCCATCCGTTTTTTATATCTAATCATTGAAAGATTCACCTCTTTTCACAATTTCAACATGCTTAGACATTTTGAGGGAGTGTGAATAACGTCACTTAGTAAGTTAGTTATAGATTTAGATCTTAGTCGACTTAGTAGAGATAACTAGATTTGTATTAAACACGAGGTAGAGTACAGTACAAAGACTAGTGGTGATTTCACTGTGATAGATCGAATCAAACTGGAAGAAAGAGCCAGTCAGCTGGAGTCAATTCAATTCGGTTAAAAAATGCTGGGCATTTGATTATCAAATATATCGAGTATTTCGAACTTAAAAGTACTAAAGATAGTATGTGATCAACCCGGTTACAATATCTATATCAACTGGATCCGTACATGACCGGAAATAACTATACAAGTTCAACACAGTTAGATTGCGTTTCCATCCAAGTTCGTTTATTTTCGTATTTAAAGATAGATTTCCGCCGTTCATTCCCGCCCATAGGCATACGGTCGAGTGAAAGACTGACCAAAACGGCGATTTCGGTGGAAATCCCAGCCCTGGTTGAAAAGTGTGTATTTAAGATGAATATAACCTTCATATTCGTGTTCAGTGTATGAAACGATTTTAAAGCTTTAATGAAGTAGGGCTCATATCCGCAAATTTAGTCAATTTGAAAGTTTAAAGGAAGCTGGGCCAATATCTGCAAATTTACCCTTCTTCCTCCGGTATTATTTTTTTACCTGTACACCCCAAACGCATCGGCATTCAAAATGATGTTTTTCTGATAGATTTTGATGTGCTGAAGATGCATCTGAAGGTTTTTTTCGCCGCAAATAAATAGTTTTTGAAATATTTTACTTTTTAATATGGATTATTTCTTCTTTATTAACCTACTTTGCCGTACTGATTTGCTCGAGGTAGGTGCCTTTTTGCATATTAACTACTTCCGTCTTTCGCGCATGCGTATTACTTTCTTTTTAGTTACTCTTTGCGCATGCGCAACCGTTAATTGGCATGCGCAATTAAGGGCGCGTCTTTTCATCGATCGCGTCTCTTGATTCTGTCATTTCATTGTCTTTACTCAGAGGCTCAACAGCTAATGTGTATTGATCGTGATTGTGACTTACTTCATTGATTGTGACTTACTTCATGGCTCCTTGTGATAAGTGTTCTTTAGATTATTTTCAAGCTATTGCTGAATTTTACAATAACGACGCTAGAGCTTTAACATATTTAAGAGATCATAGTGTTTTACCATCAGAAGTGATTTGTCCACATTGTTCTTCTCAGTGTAGTTACCGTGAGGATCAGCGTGTTTGGCGCTGTAGGAAGTCTAGTGTTATTCCTAAATCTAGTAAGCGACGGCTTTGTGGTTTTTCCGTCTCCGATTGTAAAGGAACATTTCTGGATCATACCTATAAAGGTAAGAGCTGTAGTTATAGTAATTTTTTTCTTAATATGTGCTATTTCTTGTCTTTCCGAGTCATCTACACCTTGATTTGATCGTACCAGGGGGGGTTGAGGGGGGGAATTCCCCCCCTCATTTTTTTTATAAATAAATACTTAGGGGGGGTGCGGGGGGGTTTCCCCCCCGCCGGATTTTTAAAAATTATTTAAGGGGGGGGGTGGGGGGGGTGTCCCCCCCCACATTTTTTCCAATATTCATTTTTTTAACATTCCATAAAATTGCGAAAAAGTAGTACGTACGATCAGGGTCAAGGTCAAGGTCGACCGGAAAGACAAGAAACAGCACTCTGCGTAGAGTGGGTGTAGAAGTAAAAAATTACCCTTCCTCCATCTATGGGCCTGGCTGAAACTTGTAGACCTAGATATAGAGATCTAGTAGCCTTGTCAATAAAGCAGGGTAACTGACAAAATAGATATTTAGGCCTACTCAGGATATAGCCTGTTTGATGTATAGGGGAAATGTCAATAAATCTGCTGGCGATACAAGTGGGTTATCCTGTAGGCCTAAATAGATCTATATCCTATGTCTACTGCAGCTGCTTCTTTCTACTCGTACACCACAGTGCACAACAACTGATAACGATAATAAAGGCTAACAATCTATTCGAAAGTCCCCCATGTCTCGTCAAAAAGTTTTCAATTTCTAATAGAATCTAGATTCTAGACTCTAGGTCTAGATCTAGATCTATAGATTAGTTTGATACGCAATAGTAATAGTTTTTAATTACTATTACTACGTTCTTTTGCGAAAGAGCTGTAAATGTGTGTAAAATATATGCCTACGTGTTTTTCTTAACATGATAGACTTATTGCAGTCTACAGTAAAAATTAACCCAATCTGTAGAAGTGCTCTGATGTACACATCGGCTAAAGGGGAAGGCAATCGACCCATCTTTCATGAAAGATTATCAAAGTGCGATATATTTTTAAAGGCTCACAGAACAATCATAATTTATCTAGCATTCCTAAACATGAAAAAAGAAATAAAGACAGAACTTAACAGATGTTTGTGGATTTAAGAAGAACACTATTAGACACAAATCTAGCAAAACAAACCATTTTGGATCGACCGGATGTACAAAAGGAAAGTACTTTCGTTCTTTAATGGTGAAGTCAGAAAACTGAAAAAACCGGAAGCGGTAGCAAACTAAGGTCACTAAAAATAACCTGAAACTGTTTACGGTTGGTAACAAGCAGGAAGTTACACGTGGATTTGACAGCGTAAAAATATTCGCGTGTTCAAATTAACTATGAAAACCTTATATATAATATCCGAGTACTGTGAATATCATGCAAAACGCAAAAAACTAGAAGTACGAGGAGACACATTGAAAGAGTGTAAGAATGGCTGCAGTTTTGAGCAGTAGGACATCTTTTACTAATAATTTAGACCTATACTGTGCAAACCACCACTCCGTTTCAAGACATGTGCATAGCAACGTAAACCAACGAGTAAACAATGAGGACTTGTCTTCTTTGATGAATTCAATACAAGATCTGCTTGTGAAATATAGAATGTATAGCAATTCCATGGACGTACAAGTCACATCTGGTGGCTTGCAACAGTTTATCTCTCGCAAACTGAGAGAAAAATCGAATAGTGCTAACAATAGCAACCAAGAAAGTTGGTCGTGGACTCAGAGGCTTCGAGCCATCTACACAAGAGAACCACCAACGGTTTCGTTTCTTCTAAATGAAGCAAATGATGGGAGCGTTTTCCAATGTCTACCGGTAGGAACACTCAACTCAGACCATCTGTAGTAAATCACATTGTAGACCTAAGTCAACGTAGCGAAACAGATTAGAAAACATGATATCACATGCTTATCTTTTTGATTTTAAAAGATTGATCGTTTGCTGATTACATGACTTTTTTTCTAGATATCCTGAAATACATTGACTGAGATAGACAGATCGGCCTAGATTGGGTGATTGATGCACACATTCAAACATAAGTACATGCCTAGATTCACTTACATATTAAGTCTTTTTTTTATTTTCATGTACCCTTACCTTGGCTTCTGTATTGATCATATATTATAGTATAGTTATGTCATTTTCTGTTGTAATACTAGGGGAACCTGAAGCTCTATGTTTTCTCTTACCTGGACTATATGGGTATACTTATTTCATTTTCCGTTGTAGATGAACCTGAAGCTCTAGGTTTTCTCTTACCTGGACTATATGGGTATACTTATTTCATTTTCCGTTGTAGATGAACCTGAAGCTCTATGTTTTCTCTAACCTGGATTATAAGGGTATACTTATTTCATTTTCTTTTGTAGATGAACCTGAAGCTCTAGGTTTTCTCTTACCTGGACTATATAGTTATGTCATTTTCTGTTGTAACACTAGGTGAACCTGAAGCTCCATTTTTTCTCTTACCTGGACTATATAGTTATGTCATTTTCTGTTGTAACACTAGGTGAACCTGAAGCTCCATTTTTTCTCTTACCTGGACTATATAGTTGTGTCATTTTCTGTTGTAACACTAGGTGAACCTGAAGCTCCATTTTTTCTCTTACCTGGACTATATAGTTGTGTCATTTTCTGTTGTAACACTAGGTGAACCTGAAGCTCCATTTTTTCTCTTACCTGGACTATATAGTTATGTCATTTTCTGTTGTAACACTAGGTGAACCTGAAGCTCCATTTTTTCTCTTACCTGACTATATGGTATAGTTATTTCCTTTTCTGTTGTAACACTAAGTTAACCTGAAGCTCCATTTTTTCTCTTACCTGACTATATGGTATAGTTATTTCATTTTCTGTTGTAACACTAGGTGAACGTGAAGCTTCAGATCTTCTCTTACCTGGACTATATAGTTATGTCATTTTCTGTTGTAACACTAGGTGAACGTGAAGCTTCAGATCTTCTCTTACCTGGACTATATAGTTAATTCATTTTCTGTTGTAACACTAGGTGAACGTGAAGCTTCAGATCTTCTCTTACCTGGACTATATAGTTATTTCATTTTCTGTTGTAACACTAGGTGAACGTCAAGCTTCAGATCTTCTCTTACCTGGACTATATAGTTATTTCATTTTCTGTTGTAACACTAGGTGAACGTCAAGCTTCAGATCTTCTCTTACCTGGACTATATAGTTATTTCATTTTCTGTTGTAACACTAGGTGAACGTGAAGCTTCAGATCTTCTCTTACCTGGACTATATAGTTATTTCATTTTCTGTTGTAACACTAGGTGAACGTCAAGCTTCAGATCTTCTCTTACCTGGACTATATAGTTATTTCATTTTCTGTTGTAACACTAGGTGAACGTCAAGCTTCAGATCTTCTCTTACCTGGACTATATAGTTATTTCATTTTCTGTTGTAACACTAGGTGAACGTCAAGCTTCAGATCTTCTCTTACCTGGACTATATAGTTATTTCATTTTCTGTTGTAACACTAGGTGAACGTCAAGCTTCAGATCTTCTCTTACCTGGACTATATAGTTATTTCATTTTCTGTTGTAACACTAGATGAACGTGAAGCTTCAGATCTTCTCTTACCTGGACTATATAGTTATTTCATTTTCTGTTGTAACACTAGGTGAACGTGAAGCTTCAGATCTTCTCTTACCTGGACTATATAGTTATTTCATTTTCTGTTGTAACACTAGGTGAACGTCAAGCTTCAGATCTTCTCTTACCTGGACTATATAGTTATTTCATTTTCTGTTGTAACACTAGGTGAACGTCAAGCTTCAGATCTTCTCTTACCTGGACTATATAGTTATTTCATTTTCTGTTGTAACACTAGGTGAACGTCAAGCTTCAGATCTTCTCTTACCTGGACTATATAGTTATTTCATTTTCTGTTGTAACACTAGGTGAACGTGAAGCTTCAGATCTTCTCTTACCTGGACGCGCGCTCACTCTGTCTGGCATGCTGTGTGTGTCAGGACTGGAGCGTGTTGACCTCCGACCCTGGCCTGTGGCGGCGCCTGCTTGCGAGAGACGTCAGGTGGTGGCCACAAATGTCTCACCTGTCTAACCCACAGGTCTATCTCGAGGTGGACTCGGACTGGTCGCAGAAGGAAATGTGAGTCTCATCAATCCAACTGCCACACACAAACACATATACGCACATTCTTTCCTCCCACCTCTCATTATTTGTCTTCCCTCTTCTTTTTTGTTCTCATTTTCTGTCTCTTTATCTCTTTCCCTCTGCTTGCAGTGTATATTTTGAATTTCTGCTGTGAGTAGGTGTAGCAATTTGAGCATCCATCCATCTTTTCTCTTGTTCTTGAACCTCCTTATCTCAAACATTCTCCTTCTTTACTTCTTTCAATTCCATCATGTAATAGTCATGCTTTATGAATCGAACATACACTCAGTCATTTGTTGCATCTCTCTTTCTGTCCATCCCTCCCTCCCTCCTTTCTTTCCTACCCTGATATTATCGCCCCAGATACCTCAAGTGCTCGCCGACCTTCCAGAGCCAGCTCAAGGCCGCGACCTCAACCTTCCAGCAGGTGAGCTCCATGCTGAGATCATTCATCCCGCGGAAGGTGCCCCGAGTGGCCATGTTCGGCCCTGGTCTGGAGACCGCCACCAGCGGACTCGTGCGGCGCATGCTCTATGGGGACAGTCGCACCTTCAGGCGGGTCGCCATGTTCCCAGGACAGTTTGAGGGTGGGTATGCAGTTAGTTGTGTAAATACAGTACACTTCTGAGAACCAAACACGCCAAGATCAAGCTGGCTTTAAATTCATTTAAATTATAAGTATTTCAAAACCAAAGGTGATACAAATCCATTTTGTTTTTTTAAATTTTAAAACCACAAAGTAGACTAAGCAAAGTAAAACAGCAATGAAATATTTGAAATGAAAGATCTGCACTTTAACAGTCAACTATGCCTACACTTGCAGTTTTTCTTGGTTCAGCTAATCATAGAACTTTAAACTGCAGCTGTTGATTTGGGGGAAAAGGTCATGGTGTCCTTTCCCCTCATCAAAATCTAGTTACTGGTTCCAAATAATTGATCTTTCATTGTCCTATTAATGTGAGATTGTCCTAAGTGTATGAGAACATTACGACTTATGACAGCCTGGCTCTCATTGGCTGTCACGATTATGCACTTGATAAAACTCATAATTTGCGGCGAATCAGACCGGACACTTTGTGCTCTCATAATTCATAATTAGAACCAGACGTGACGTCACACTTTTCTTGTCAATTTTGGTTTTCATGGTCATAAATCTTCACAACGAAGACTTAAGCAGGAAAATCTATGAAATTTTCCAGAGTTTATGGATACCATATGAATTGCAGGTGCGAAATCAATGATGTAACCAGTGCATCTGAAACAGTTGAAGCGACAACTCAATTTGCTTATAAAATTATGTAAAGCGATAAAAAATTCAGTGTGTTACTAAGAGTATATTTTTGGGACAAATTCATGACGTTATCAATAACCTTCTTTGTAAATGCGAAGAAACCTTCTTGAGCCGCTGAAAATAATCCACGTGTTGTGACACGAACAAAACTAAATAAATATTCAAAATGACACCCATTTTATTGGAGGGGGCATATACTAACTCTAGATAACACTGGTCAGGTCCAGTAACTCTGTGAATATTTTCCTTTCAGGTGTTGGAGGAGGCATAACTCTACGTCTCCCAGCTGGTCACTCTCTGCACCTGTCCGTGCTGTACTCGGCCTCCAAGCAGGAGAGAGAGGCTCGGGCAGGCGTGGATCGCTTGGAGGGAAACAAACTGCTACAGGTAGGCTTGCTCTAGTCTAGCTGATACGAGAAGATAAATTGAGGCAGGAGAGGGGAGGGGGTCATTGATTGATTATTGAACCAATTGATACTAAAATTGGAAGCATTCGGAGTAATATTGTTTTTGGCCTTGTGATGCTGATGAAAAAAAAATTGTTTATTGTTCTGCATGTTTTCTTGTTTCATCTTTGTTTTGTGAGATGAAGGCATCATGTTCCAATACCCTTGCTAAAATTCACGGATCTATAATTTCCTAATACTCTCAGTGTTTTTTTCCCCAGAAACTGGAGGGAGACCAACCGGTCGCTGAAGGTGCAGCTAGTGCGGAGTCCCAGTATGAGCTGAAGCCACAACTGCGACATCTATGTCAAACTCTTGATGCCTTCATTTTTGTGGTGGACGCTACGCAGACACCAGAGTCAGGTGAGACCAGCTTTATATTCCGCTTCTGCCGAGTTAGGCGATTTTTTTTTTTTTTTTGGGGGGGGGGGAGGTTACCAGCAATTTTAGTTGGGGAGTTAGGTGGTACTGAGTAAGAGCACAAGATATGGTTGGAGGGAGGGGGAGAGAGAGAGAGAGAGAGAGAGAGAGAGAGAGAGAGAGAGAGAGAGAGAGAGAGAGAGAGAGAGAGAGAATGGTTGGAGGGAGGGGGAGAGAGAGAGAGAGAGAGAGAGAGAGAGAGAGAGAGAGAGAGAGATAGAGAGAGAGAGAGAGAGAGAGAGAGAGAGAGAGAGAGAGAGAGAGAGAGAGAGAGAGAGAGAGAGAGAGAGGACGTTTCATTTTATTATTAATATAAAGCACAGATTCTGTGAACTAAGTCATTTTCGAGCCTGGTAAACGAATGATTGAACTAGCTTCCTCTGTCTGTCTGTCTGTCTGTCTGTCTGTCTGTCTGTTTGTCTGTCTCTCTCTCTCTCTCTCTCTCTCTCTCTCTCTCTCTAACAGAGCCTGTTGTTAACCTATCATGGTCCTACATCCTTCAGTCTCCACCAGCCGGGCTGAGTTAGAAGCGATGGTGAGAGAGCGGAAATCAACCCCAGCGCCTGTCCTGGTTCTGTCATGCGCACCCCAATCTCATGATGTCAGACTTCCAGCTTGTGATGTCGTAAGGTGTCTAGATATGGCCAACTTGACCCAGCCTTGGTTTGTAAGTTGTCATTGTGCTATCATAACTAAAGCTCGGGAGGGGGGGGGGGGGTAAGATATCGCGTGAGAGAGAGAGAGAGAGAGAGAGAGAGAGAGAGAGAGAGAGAGAGAGAGAGAGAGAGAGAGAGAGAGAGAGAGAGAGAGAGAGAGAGAGAGAGAGAGAGAGAGAGAGAGAGAGAGAGAGAGAGAGAGAGAGAGAGAGAGAGAGAGGTGCTAGAAAAACGGGACAAAGTGACAGTTTTGTATTGTAAGTATTTATCAAAGAGACACAAATTGAAGCATCTTTCCCTCGTTCTAAATAGAATTAGTTTCAAAACCATTTTTTTTTATCTTTTATTCATCAAACTAGGTGATAGACTGCGTCACTGATACTCTTGAATCTATCGATGTTGGCATTGTTTGGCTAGTGGAGCAAGCCCAGCTAAGATAACGGACCATCTAGATACAGTCTGGACTGTATCGATGTTGGCATTGTTTGGCTAGTGGAGCAAGCCCAGCTAAGATAACGGATCGTCTGACATACAGTCTGGACTATATCGATGTTTGCTTTCTTCGACTGATGGGACAAGACCAGCTCAGATGGTGGGTCATCTGTCATACACTGGACTTAATCGATGATGGCAGTTATTGACTAGACTAGTAGTCATATTCCAGCTTAAATTTTCTGTCAAAGGTTGCGTGTCAGCCACAACCTTTGACAGAGGTCTTCAGTAGAGCGGGGGGAAAAATCATCTTCAGACATTATCATTAGAGGTCATCTACATGAGTGGCCAGAATAACAATGGTGTGAAAGAGGCCATTTTAATTGTCACTTTTCAAGAAAGATGAGAAGAGAAGAAAAACCTTAGGCTGTACAAAGCCAAGCAGTGCAATGACTGGTCTTGACGAATTCATCAAAGGAGTATAATGTGTGAGACGGAGCCGAGCTGTCCGCCGTGACATGCTCAGGCCGCCTGCGATGTTGAGTGTCTGAGTTTTGGTTTGAGTCTCGCCATACAGGGCACGGCAGGGAAGGGAGAAAAGACTTAAGATAACGGAGCAGCAGAGGAGAGAAAGAGAGAGACAGAGAGAAAGAAAGAAAGACGGAGAGAGAGAGAGAGAGAGAGAGAGAGAGAGAGAGAGAGAGAGAGAGAGAGAGAGAGAGAGAGAGAGAGGAGATGCACGTGAAAGAGAGGAGAGAAAGAGAGAGACAGAGAGAAAGAAAGAAAAACGGAGAGAGAGAGAGAGAGAGGAGATGCACGTGAAAGAGAGGAGGAGAGAAAGAGGATACTGATGGTCCAAGACAGTATTTGATAGCTAGACAGAGTGATAGTAAGAGGTCAAGGTGCTATTTGTGTCAGTACTACGGGTGAGCTGGAAGAAGCGAAGTGTGGGTCACCAGTTTGTGTGGCTAGTGCCAGCACTTGCGGTGAAAATAGTGGCTGTCAACGGCGCCCACAGACTTGATATATAGACTGGATATAATTTATTCATGCGATATTTTCAGAGTTTAACATCTTTCATTCAGGGTAAAACCCAACTTGTCAGTGCAAGGGAGATAATCAAACCGTTTTAACATGTGCTAATCTATTACTGCTTGTATTATTGCCAGTCATGTTATACTGTTGTTTCGAATTATCTCCCTTCGGGGAATCCATTTTTGTACATAAGTTTAAGCTCTTCCTTACAATTAAAAGTGAAATGTCATGTCTAAAACGTAATTCATTTTTTTTCTTTGAATAGTTTCTTGTTAAATATTTATTATGAGAAAGAGAGAGAGAGAGAGAGAGAGAGAGAGAGAGAGAGAGAGAGAGAGAGAGAGAGAGAGAGAGAGAGAGAGAGAGAGAGAGAGAGGAGATCTTAAAAGCTGCCTCAATTCGGTCACTTTGACACGGGGTTAGCTGATGATACGTGTTCAGTGTGTTACTTACGCTAGCACTACCTTACAGGGACTCTACATCAAGTAACCTATCAAACACCATGTTTACGGTAGTTGTAGTATTAAGGTGAGCCCGGGTACGTGCAGGCCGCACCCGCAAGGCCCTCTAGAACGATCTTTGTACCGTGGTACACAGTCAGTGTAATCTATGTCCACACTCCAAGAGAAAATGGATTAGGCTTAGAACAGAGTTTGAGCTCTGACATGCACGCGCCTCATAGAAACTGTGCATATAGTTCTAGTTTCTCTAGCGGGAGTCCTCAATCTGAACTCTGCAAGGTTTGTGTTGAACCTGCAGAGTATTGTGTGAGACTTTAGTTCACTTATAGCAGTCTCACCAGGAGCTTCGGTATTCCTTTAGAAAAAGGTTTTGACAGACTTGAAAGGAGAGAGAGAGAAAGAGAGAGAAAGTGAGAGAGAGAGAGAGAGAGAGAGAGAGAGAGAGAGAGAGAGAGAGAGAGAGAATGAGGAGAGAGAGAGAGAGAGACAGTGAGAGAGTAAGAGAGAGAATTGGAAGGGAGCGGCAGGGCTAGGTAGTCCCTCAGAGCGTGGGGTAACCCAAATAATATGAGTCTTTTCTCTTCAGCAAAAGTTTTTGTCACTTTGCGGTTACTGAAGGCTCCGCTTGACTTACTCTACAGAAATAAGCAAAATCCAGTCCTTTGAAACTTCTCAAATAGAGTGTGGATTTGAACAAAGTTTAATGCCTTAAGAGCAAAAAAGGAATCTATTTCCAGAAAAAAAAATTAACAGGGTTTTCCAGGGCTATCAAGCAGGGAACTTCAAACTGCACAATAAATATTTGATCATGTAAAAGCACCTTTCAAACGTTGCATAAAAGACCTTTAAAGTGATTATAAAGTGCACTTCGTAAGCTCTGTCATTTTAGAGGTGTAGACTTTATTTGGTCAGCTCTGTCATTTTAGAGGTGTAGACTTTATTTGGTCAGACCTGTTATTTTAGAAAGGTAGACTTTATTTGGTCACCTCTGTCATTTTAGTGGTGTAGACTTTATTTAGTCAGCTCTGTCATTTTAGTGGTGTAGACTTTATTTGGTCAGCTCTGTCATTTTAGAGGGGTAGACTTTATTTGGTCAGCTCTGTCATTTTAGAGGGGTAGACTTTATTTGGTCAGCTCTGTCATTTTAGAGGGGTAGACTTTATTTGATGAGCTCTGTCATTTTAGAGGGTTATACTTTATTTGGTTAGCTCTGTCATTTTAGAGGGTTATACTTTATTTGGTTAGCTCTGTCATTTTAGAGGGGTAGACTTTATTTGGTTAGCTCTGTCATTTTAGAGGGTTATACTTTATTTGGTTAGCTCTGTCATTTTAGAGGGGTAGACTTTATTTGGTTAGCTCTGTCATTTTAGAGGGTTATACTTTATTTGGTTAGCTCTGTCATTTTAGAGGGGTAGACTTTATTTGGTTAGCTCTGTCATTTTAGAGGGGTAGACTTTATTTGGTCAGCTCCGTCATTTTAGAGGTGTAGACTTTATTTGATGAGCTCTGTCATTTTAGAGGGTTATACTTTATTTGGTTAGCTCTGTCATTTTAGAGGGTTATACTTTTTTTGGTTAGCTCTGTCATTTTAGAGGGGTAGACTTTATTTGGTTAGCTCTGTCATTTTAGAGGGGTAGACTTTATTTGGTTAGCTCTGTCATTTTAGAGGGTTATACTTTATTTTATGAGCTCTGTCATTTTAGAAGGGTAGACTTTATTTGGTCAGCTCTGTCATTTTAGAGGGGTAGACTTTATTTGGTCAGCTCCGTCATTTTAGAGGGGTAGACTTTATTTGATGAGCTTTATAGACTGTGAAATGAATTTTGGCGAATGTAATTGTCAATTCCGTGAAGTGAGAACTCCTAACAGTTTGAAGGGTTCATGACAAAATGCATTGAATCCGTTTTTGTAAAAAAAGTTCATCTATGTGACTTATTTTAAAAAAAATATTTTCATAACACATACTCATATTAATGATAATAAGCTTAAGCAGGGGATTTAAAAAAAAACCAAATAATTATACGAAAAAAAAAACCATAAATAATTATAGGTTGAACAAGACTTCATTGACTACAGAACGTTTCAGGTTCAACAAGACTTCAACATCAGCTGCACATAGCAGGTTTTATGTCCAAGTAGAATTCACTGACTACAGACAGTCTTAGGTTCAATAAGACTTCATTGACTACAGACAGTTTTAGGTTCAATAAGAATTCATTAACTACAGACAGTTTTAGGTTCAATAAGACTTCATTGACTACAGAAATTTTTAGGTTCAATAAGATTTCACCATCCACTGACTATAGTACCTCACACATATATCTATCGATCTATCTATCTATGTATATATCTATCTATCTATTTCTCTATGTATATATCTCTCTACCTATCTGTCTACAATAATCTATGTGTATCTAAATACCCATTTATCTATTTTCAGTATGTTTACATCACATCATTCACCTATGAATTCTTGATTCCCCTCAGCCATACTCTTATCTTCCCTACCATTAGAATATGAGGTTCTACATCCTCTTTCTTTCCCCACATACCCTCCCCCCCCCCCCCCTTTTTTTTTCTTTCTCCAACACACCTTTTTTAAAACTCGATCAGTTGAAAGGCCTGGAATTATTCATTATGCGACGGGATTAATGAACCATTTTATCCAACCATCTCCCAGCTAAATATATATTCATTTTTTCCCTTTCTTTTTGCAAAGTCTTACTCTGTTGAACGGCTGATCCTCCAACAATGTGGCCCCCACAGGTCAAGAGAGTAAAAAAAGCAATGACTATGATTTTGTTCACCAGTGCGCCGCTGGGTGGACCGTTGGGGTGGATCAGGTAAATAGATTTGTTTCCCCGACATAATTACCTCCCCTGGTGCAGCTCTCTAACATGGCGGCCGTGCCGAGCTGGTCGGACACGCTTCACTTGTCTTGTTCCCGACCTAGATCTAGATCAGTGGCTGTGGTTGGCTTCACTTCCTCCCCATCACCCGACCTGTGTCCCCGATGGGGTGTCGCTCGACCTGGAGACACTCAGACAGCAGGCCAGTGTAGCACCAGAGACCTCACAGCCCAACAGATAGCGCCACAAGTCGGCAACCACTCTGAAGACTCCCACACTATTCACCGATCTACTTCACAATCGAAAACTGTGAGTTGTTCCTTTTTTTGGTTCTTCTTTCCATAGTTTAAAATTGGTTAAATCTTTCATAGCGGTTTGTTCATAATAATAATAATAATAATAATAATAATAATAATAATAATAATAATAATAATAATAATAATAATAATAATAATAATAATAATAATAATAATAATAATAATAATAATAACAACAATAATAATAATAATAATAACAATAATAATATAATAATGATGATGATAATAATAATAATAATAATAATAATAATAATAATAATAATAATAATAATAATAATAATAATAATAATAATAATAAAAACCACACTTGTTTTGTTCATTGGAGCAACAAGCAGGTTGTTAAAGAAGTCTGACCTTCGTGTGGTAATCAAAATGTTAGTATTGGCTTCCAGCATCCTGGCATCGCTGTTGATCAGAGATTGTGTCATTGAACTGACGCTGGTCCAGTAGTTTGCTATACCGTCTCGTAGGTTTAGTCTAGTAGGATTTGTTGATGGGAATAATCTGTTTCATTCTATACTTGGGCTGAATTCACTGTGTCCAAACCAACAATACCTGGCAGTCAACTGTATACCGTCGTGTTCAGACTTTCGTTCTAGGAGGAAGGGAGGACGAAGTTAAAACCAATCAGTGCTGTAACACTAACGGTAAGTTAAGAACCTGCTACATTCACCATGGAATCTATTCTTCTGGAGTGCGAGATGGATCTTTGCAGAACATTTTTGAACAGAACAAGAGCTTTATTGAACGAGCGACACCAATGATGGCGTATAGTCAAACCACCATAAAGGTAAAGACAGAATAAAACCGAGAACAACCGATGCCCGCAGCGCCATCATGGGGCGAGCAGCCCGAGTGCTCCGGGTCTTGCTAAGCAGCGAATAATTCCGAGAAATATATATTAACACTTGAAACCAGTTTAATGGGTAAGTTGTGGAAGAACTTATCTTTATCAACAAATCGTCGTAACTAATGCTTTCAATTTTACATAGGTGCTTGTCTTTAAACGAACTTTCCATTCTCTTGAAATCTTTTGGACGAGCGTGTCAAGAAAGATGAAATCTAGCCTTTCAGGTTATGAACAAATCATAAAAAATTGATTATTTTTTTTTTTTAATATTAAGGACCACACCAAGCAAAGATCTCCAAATTGTACGAAAATTACTTTTGAGCTAAAGATAAATTTGGCAAACTGAATATTTCTTGACTTTTTTTTTGGAGAGGACCCCCCCCCCCCCCTCCCTCCCTCCCTCTCTCTCTCTCTCTCTCTCTCTCTCTGTATCTCCTTGTCTGTCTGTCTGTCTGTCTGTCTCTGTCTCTGTCTCTGTCTCTCTCTCTCTCTCTCTCTCTCTCTCTCTCTCTATCTATCTCTCTCCTATCTCTTTCTCTCACGATCTCGTACATAAATTCCTGCCTGCTAACATATTTTTTTTTCAATAACTGCAGAATTATCTGCTCCTCTACCCTGGTGGTCGCGTGGTAAACACCTTATTCTAGAGTGTCGGTGCAAAATAAACAAGGCACAAATCAAATGAAATCATTTTACTGTCGACAAACTGATTCAAGTAATAAGCAAAATGTTATCGAATACTGGTTAAAAATATTTCATTTTGTCATTACCTAAAAACTATAGTTATTTTATTGTAAATAGAACAAGACGTCATCTCGCCGCCACAGATTGGACAGATATGGCTGGGGTTCAGGTCCAACAAGAAAAGACTGCCGCATTTATACATGAAGCGTGGTATTTTGTCCCTTATTGTGAGTCATGCGTGACGGTCGGGGTATCTGATGCTGTTGGCCAACACTGGTAGTAGTCTCTATCCCTTAATACTACCAGCTGCTCCAGGCATCTTCTTGTTACTGCTGGAAGCAAGGAGAGGAGGAAAGGGGAGGGGGGGCGGTGTAGTGAAGGAATGTACATTCGTCTAATGCCTTTCTATATAACGCCTTTTATACCTGCTAGCCAGGAATGAGATGGCATGTATAGATCTCTGGCAATAGTCATAAAGTAAATCAATCAAACTAGCCAGAAATGATATGACATGTATAGATCTCTGGCAATAGTCATAAAGTAAATCAATCAAACTAGCCAGAAATGAGATGGCATGTATAGATCTCTGGCAATAGTCATAAAGTAAATCAATCAAACTAGCCAGGAATGATATGACATGTATAGATCTCTGGCAATAGTCATAAAGTAAATCAATCAAACTAGCCAGGAATGATATGACATGTATAGATCTCTGGCAATAGTCATAAAGTAAATCAATCAAACTAGCCAGAAATGAGATGGCATGTATAGATCTCTGGCAATAGTCATAAAGTAAATCAATCAAACTAGCCAGAAATGAGATGGCATGTATAGATCTCTGGCAATAGTCATAAAGTAAATCAATCAAACTAGCCAGAAATGAGATGGCATGTATAGATCTCTGGCAATAGTCATAAAGTAAATCAATCAAACTAGCCAGAAATGAGATGGCATGTATAGATCTCTGGCAATAGTCATAAAGTAAATCAATCAAACTAGCCAGAAATGAGATGGCATGTATAGATCTCTGGCAATAGTCATAAAGTAAATCAATCAAACTAGCCAGAAATGAGATGGCATGTATAGATCTCTGGCAATAGTCATAAAGTAATCAATCAAGCTAGCCAGTAATGAGATGGCATGTATAGATCTCTGGCAATAGTCATGAAGTAAATCAATCCAGCTAGTCAGTAATGAGATGACATATATAGATCTCTGACAATAGTCATGAAGTAAATCAATCCAGCTAGTCAGTAATGAGATGACATATATAGATCTCTGGCAATAGTCATGAAGTAAATCAATCCAGCTAGTCAGTAATGAGATGACATATATAGTCATAATGAGAGAAGCCGAACCTTGTCTCCGCGTGACGTCACCGCACCGTCAAGGACTTCAGACTGCAGATCACTACCGCGCACCTGAAAGGAACGTTCAATCATCCGTGACGTTTGCGCATTTTTTCTAAATAATGACCTGAACCTTGTTTTAATGGTGGTACCACAGCTTTGTCGTCAGGATTCATGCGTTGAGGTGACGGGCTCGTAACTCAAGGTCATTTCAAGCTAGGTGATAGAAAGTGTATTAAGAATCCCCCAGTTTCTCCCCCCCCCCTCTCTCTCTCTCTCTCTCTCTCTCTCTCTCTCTCTCTCTCTCTCTCTTTTCTTCGGAAACGCACATACCATCAAATCATTGAGGAGCTAGTTTTGAGAGGCACAGTTTATGCAACAACAAGGCCCACGGTCAGAGATTTCCTAGACCCGAACAAAGTCTTGATAAACACACACACACCATCAAATCACTCAGGAGCTAGTTTTGAGAGGCACAGTTTATGCAACAACAAGGCCCACGGTCAGAGATTTCCTAGACCCGAACAAAGTCTTGATAAACACGCACACACCATCAAATCATTGAGGAGCTAGTTTTGAGAGGCACAGTTTATGCAACAACAAGGCCCACGGTCAGAGATTTCCTAGACCCGAACAAAGTCTTGATAAACACGCACATACCATCAAATCATTGAGGAGCTAGTTTTGAGAGGCACAGTTTTTGCAACAACAAGGCCCACGGTCAGAGATTTCCTAGACCCGAACAAAGTCTTGGTAGACACGCACAGAGAAGTTCTCCTTCACGTCTTCTCTCGTATGCGCAGTATTTGGGATCGCGGCTGGTAAAAACCGTCCTAATGGGAATTTTTGTCTGTCTACCTGGCAGTCAGTGTCTTTATCTATCTTCTATCTGTCTGTCTGTCAGTCTGTCTCTTTTCCCATATATCCCTCTCGAATTCTCCCCTGTAACTCTGTCTCCATTCAGTCGACCTCTCTCTTTCTCTCCTTCCTGTGAGGATCTCGGAGAGGCAGACAGCAGCGTTAGAGACTGTTTCGTCCCCCCAAGCGCTCCGTTCTGAAACCTCCAGCTTATCAATCATCAGTGACGTATATTGTAATAGTTTCCATTGCTATTGAAGTCATTATACTTTCAGAAATAAATTTTTTCCAACATTTTTTTTCTGTATGAATTCATTTAGGCCACAAGGCCACAAGCGTCGCAAATAATGAATGTCGCCTGCGCAGGTTTGGCTGAAGCTGAAGATCTTGTTTTTCAATAACTGTAATACATGGCAAATTCGCAAGTTTGCTAACAACAAAAGGTGTGTGTGAGGACATACACACACTCCACACTCAATCAAAAACTCCCACGTACTACACATGCATCTAATGAAAAGTTACAGTATTTTTGTTGGTTTAATTCTGTTCTGCTTTTATCATATGGTTCAAGGGTGGGGATGACATACCAGATCTCAAGCATTGAAACACATCAGCTTAAAATTCATTGTGGTACAAAAGGTTGGATTTGCAGTAACTTATTGCCGCGCACAGCGTCAAGAAAATTCTTTTCAATGTCGGAGCTAAAAGAAAAACAAAACAAAAACAACATACAAAAAATAAAATAAAATAAAATAAAATAAAGAACATTAAATAAAAAGCCCCAGTTTTTCATAGGCATAGAGCAAAACAAACTGTTTATCGGTGAGTGTGAACTTTGCACAGTTTTCAGGTAAAGGGAAAGGTTCTTTGTAATGAAGAATATTTCTTCTATCGCTGTTTTTTCCCCTTTTTGATTTCTGTTCTATAGTTGCCTGAAAAAAATTGAAAAGAAGTGGAGTGACCTAGAAATGAGGAGCAAAGCTTCCAGTCAGTAGGAGTTGAGTCGCGGAGACAAGCCCCGTCAACCATCGTGGGAACGTCACGCTCGAAAGATCTGTGTCATTTATCAGACATACATACATCGCATAAGTTATTGCGAAATAGTCATTTGCATTCATGAAAAATCATTGGTTAGAACCTAAGAAGCTACAGGAATGTGTGCTGCACAAGACAAAATAATTTCAATTTCAAACACATAGAAACTCCGACAGAGAGTCACAAAAAAGAATCATCCTTTTTGCTAGCCATTAAGTTTTCAAATTCGACTAAACCATATTTACGAGCTAAATTTGGGCTTGAGCAAAAGACAAGTGATCACAGTTGCATAATTAGGGCTACAACCAGAATACTCTGTTCAAGCTGAAACTGGCGACAGCTAATCTAAAGCTCACCACACACGCACAGTTCTAGATTCTTGAGGTGTTCGCACAGATTTGCGTTCTGCCGTGCAGCTGCACAAACAACAGATTCAATTGAGAAAAATCCGCCTATTGGGTTCCAGGATCAAAATTAATGATCAACGACTGATTTCTGTCTGGTCTAATGTTGTTTAATTCATCTCTAATTTTTTTACGCTGTACCTAGTTAAATAAGGATACTCAGCTTGACTTGAGCAGGTGACAAGCTCTAAGGATAGTTCACCTAAGTAATTTAAGGAACAAGTGTAACGTTTACCTAGCTTATTTTCTGCTTAGAGTCAAGTTCAGAGAATAATTTTCATAATCTCTTATTGGGTCAAATTCAATGGATATTTGAAATATCTCTAGCCAGACGGCATGTTTAAAGAATATTAAACCAAAATCTTACTGGCGTCAAATTCAATAGATAGCTAGGATTATCAATAGCATGAGCTCAAATTCAGAGAATGCTTGACCTATTTTTACAATGGCGACGAATTAAAAGATTACTACACATAGTCCTAGTTTTATACCTAAACATTGCATTCTAAACTTACAAAATTGATATGTAGCTTACAAACGGATGCATATCTGAATTGGAACCATATTCTAAGAATACCAGATCCATCTTTGACTTGGAACCATATTCTAATAATACCAGACCCTTCTCTGAATTAGAACCATACTTTAAGAATACCAGACCCATCTTTGACCTAGAACCAGATTCTAAGGATACCAGATCTTTTCGATGTGTAATCAAATTTTAAGAATACTGTATTCATTTATGACTTAAGATTGGATTTTAAGAATACCAGACCAATCTCTGACTTAAAACCAGCTTTTTAAAGCACAATGCGTGTAGTAATAGGGGAAAGGTTTCTTGAAAGAACACAAGTGATGAGAGAGGGAAAAGTGCGGGATGGGGATAGTTAAAAAATGATGTCATCGACATGATTTGGAAAAATGAACAACCAAACAAAATATTGCATTAATTTGTTAATGAAAGAACTAATTAAGCTAGGAGGAAAGCCGTGTCAGAAAATTAAAAAGGGAAATATAAACAATCTCTGTCTATCATCCTAGCATCCTCGCTAAGAACATGCATGTCCGATTATACTTTTCTAATTCTGTAGGGCAGTTGAAGAGGTGGAGGCTGTTGATATTGGGTATGATAGGCGAGCGAAAGACGATGAAAGCGGTAGACTCAATGGAGGCTCAATCTGTTGGTGGGAACATATTGAAAAGAATAGAGTTTTTCTTAAGAACTGCACGAGGAATTATATACACACACACATATGACCATTGCTCTGGAGTACACCCCAGACACATGAATGATTGTCTATCGCAGAAAAGACCACTTTGATTTCTTTCTCCGCTATCTCCCCAGAAACCACTCAATGTACAGAGATGGAGTTTACTGAATTTTAATCTGTGAAGTTCTGAATCTCACGCGCTACATTGAAATTAAGGAAAAGTTTTTGATTAAGGCGAAAATATGCATTTGAAAGTTCATTATATTTTTATTGTAATTTATTCATCAAATTTTTGTGCCATATTTGTAATGGTAAACCAAATAATATTTAAAAGACTGTTCTCAAAAGTTTACAATCTTCAAAGCGAGTGGCGTTTTTCAAACAAATCATTGTTATTTTATAAAATTTTAAATAATTTTTATAAAAACATATTATTTTACTTTAATGGAGTGAAAAACTAAAAGAAGTAAAAAAGTTAAATGAAATTTGACCTCCTCCAGTGTAAAGACAAAAGCGTCATGGAAACATCATCGCCATTTCATGCGGGCGTAGGTTGCGAATGTAAACACCACTTCTGCTTCTTTTGCAAGCATTTCGCACTTCTTTACTGCTCATTATCTAAGATATCTGCCAGATCCACTAATAATTATTGTCAAAAACGAGCCATAGAAACATTCATGTAAAGTCATCTAATTAAATTGTGGCTCTTAATTTGTCTGGCATGGGTTATACAGATTTTAAATTTAAAAAAAAATCAGGGCCTTGAATTTTTTTCTCTGTAATAATAAATAATTGTCTGAGTAGTTGCCCTTTTTTATTTTGTTTTGGAGGGTCCCTTTTCACCACATCGGGTTGAGCGCTACATTTATCTGTAACGGGCATTTAACGCCACACTGTGGTCTCGGTGGAGAAATATACTGGAAAGAGGACTGCGGGCAAATTTAGTCCACGTTTTTGCTTGAGATCTCTCCTTCATCTAAAGAATGTCTACATGAAAACGTGAGAAGATTTCCAATGCCTCCAGGTTCTATATATTTTATAACTGTATTATGAGTTACTTTGGAGGAGATGTATCTGTTATTGTAAACTTTGCTTTTGTATGGCTCTGGAGGACTTATATCTGTTATTATTGTAAATTTTGCGTTTCTTTATTGTTATAGTCTTCTTTCACTGTAATAAAGTTTGCTTTTCTTCAATCCTATTATTATGATTTATTATTATTTTTATTATTTTGATCATCATAATTATCCTATAACTAGTTTCCTTCTTCTTCTTCTTCTTCTTCTTCTTCTTCTTCTTCTTCTTCTTCTTCTTCTTCTTCTTCTTCTTCTTCTTCTTCTTCTTCTTCTTCTTCTTCTTCTTCTTCTTCT
This sequence comes from Elysia crispata, assembly GCA_033675545.1. Lineage (NCBI taxonomy): Eukaryota > Metazoa > Mollusca > Gastropoda > Plakobranchidae > Elysia > Elysia crispata. The sequence goes on along the minus strand of JAWDGP010006789.1, from coordinate 57,803 downwards.
TCTTCTTCTTCTTCTTCTTCTTCTTCTTCTTCTTCTTCTTCTTCTTCTTCTTCTTCTTCTTCTTCTTCTTCTTCTTCTTCTTCTTCTTCTTCTTCTTCTTCTTCTTCTTCTTCTTATTCTTCTTCTTCTTCTTCTTCTTCTTCTTCTTCTTCTTCTTCTTCTTCTTCTTCTTCTTCTTCTTCTTCTTCTTCTTCTTATTCTTCCTCTTCTCCTCATTATTATTATTATTATTATTATTATTATTATTATTATTATTATTATTATTATTATTATTATTATTATTATTATTATTATTATTATTATTATTATTATTATTATCATCAATATTATTATTATTATTATTATTATTATTATTATTATTATTATTATTATTATTATTATTATTATTATTATTATTATTATTATTATTATTATTATTATTCTTATGATCATGATCAACTTGGTCTTCATCATTACTATTATTATAATTATCATTACCATAATTAATATTATTATTAATGATATTAAAACTAATATTCATATTTCTCTCCTTATCTAACTCTTATTGTTGGTTTATGCGGGTGGTGACAGTAATTTTTTGTTCATTTTGTAGGAGTTATTTTTTTTTATTTAATTTTTATTTTAACTTTTTTATTACATTGCATCTTTCTATTGTTTTTTTTTTAAAGACTAAACCGAACTGTCTGCGTTAAACATGGTTTCGCACGAGCAATAGAAGAGGGTGGTGGTGGGGTGGGTGAAATCAAGACCAGATTAACTTCGATCTAAGCCAATCATCTCGGGACAACCCTGTTAATCGACGGAAGTCTAAATCTTATCACAAAACTGCGATTTTTTGTTGGCTGAGAGTCACCTGCTCCTGGTAATGAAGATCTAAAATGTTTGTTGCTTAACTGGGCTAAAGGCTAAGGCCAACTCAAGAACCAAAATCTACCGTTATACTAGTCAAAGCGATAAGTGATAATCCTCGCCATGACTTGTTGCTCTCTCCTCATGCAGAGCTACTAAGTTTTGCTTCCGTTCTAGGTGAGTCAGTGCTACAACCCCAACACTTATCCAACCTAAAGATGTTTGCTTTGAAATTCACAGGCGTGATGAAGTTTCAAGTGTTTGTCGGCTTTGCGGTGGCCTTGTGTATCCTTGATCTTGCATGGACGTACCCATATGGGGCTCCTGACCAGTCCTGCTCCGATATGATGCCGATGCATTACGTGAACAAGAGCTGGACCAACCCGCTTCACGCACCGCAGAAGACCGAGCCCTACTTCACCATTCGTGTAGATGCGACCTGGAACTATGTAGCCGGAGATACGGTCGAGGGTGAGCTGTTGGTCCTAGCGCAAAATGTTTACCTCTTTGAGCTGAGACGGTGAGGTATATTACGTGTGTACAAACACCAGTTTTAAGATGAGAGCGTAAGCAATACCAGCTAGGTGAAAATGTCCGCTTTTCAGCTGAGGGGGTACGCAATAGTACTTATGCAAGAACGTCCTGTTTTCAGCTCAGATGGTGAACAATATAACCTATCTATCTTCCACACTGACTATTGGTCTAAATCCATACTGCCCATTACATTGACCATTGGTCCATTTCCTCACAGCTTGACACAGTGAACGCTGATCCATTTCCTCAAAATCTGACACACTGACCGCTGCTCCACTTCCTTCCAGCTTGACACACTGACCGCTACTCCACTTCCTTACAGCCTGACACACTGACCGCTGCTCCACTTCCTAACAGCCTGACACACTGACCGCTGCTCCATTTCCTTCCAGCTTGACACACTGACCGCTGCTCCATTTCCTTACAGCTTGACACACTGACCGCTACTCCACTTCCTTATAGCATGACACACTGACCGCTGCTCCACTTCCTCACAGCCTGACACACTGACCGCTGCTCCACTTCCTCACAGCCTGACACACTGACCGCTACTCCACTTCCTTACAGCCTGACACACTGACCGCTGCTCCACTTCCTAACAGCCTGACACACTGACCGCTGCTTCATTTCCTTCCAGCTTGACACACTGACCGCTGCTCCACTTCCTCACAACCTTACACACTAACCGCTGCTCCACTTCCTTATAGCCTGACACACTGACCGCTGCTCCACTTCCTAACAGCCTGACACACTGACCGCTACTCCACTTCCTAACAGCCTGACACACTGATCGCTGCTCCACTTCCTTACAGCCTGACACACTGACCGCTGCTCCACTTCCTAACAGCCTGACACACTGACCGCTCCTCCACTTCCTTACAGCCTGACACACTGACCGCTGCTCCACTTCCTTACAGCCTGACACACTGACCGCTGCTCCAATTCCTTACAGCCTGACACACTGACCGCTGCTCCACTTCCTCACAGCCTGACGCACTGACCGCTGCTCCACTTCCTTACAGCTTGACACACTGACCGCTGCTCCACTTCCTAACAGCCTGACACACTGACCGCTGCTCCACTTCCTAACAGCCTGACACACTGACCGCTACTCCACTTCCTAACAGCCTGACACACTGACCGCTGCTCCACTTCCTTACAGCCTGACACACTGACCGCTGCTCCACTTCCTTACAGCCTGACACACTGACCGCTGCTCCACTTCCTCACAGTCTAACACACAGGCCATTTCTTCACTTCCTCACAGCCTGACACACAGGCCATTTCTTCACTTCCTCACAACCTGACACACTGACCGCTGCTCCACTTCCTCACAGCCTGACACACAGGCCATTTCTTCACTTCCTCACAGCCTGACACACAGGCCATTTCTTCACTTCCTCACAACCTAACACACAGGCCATTTCTTCACTTCCTCACAACCTAACACACAGGCCATTTCTTCACTTCCTCACAGCCTAACACACAGGCCATTTCTCCACTTTCTCACAGCCTGACACACAGGCCATTTCTTCACTTCCTCACAACCTAACACACAGGCCATTTCTCCACTTTCTCACAGCCTGACACACAGGCCATTTCTCCACTTCCTCACAGCCTAACACACAAGCCATTTCTCCACTTCCTCACAGCCTAACACACAGGCCATTTCTCCACTTCCTCACAGCCTAACACACAAGCCATTTCTCCACTGTCTCACAGCCTGACACACAGGCCATTTCTCCACTTCCTCACAGCCTAACACACAGGCCATTTCTCCACTTCCTCATAGCCTGACACGCTGACCACTGCTGTACTTTCTCACAGCCTGACACACTGACAATATCTCCACTTCCTCACATCCTGGTAGACTGACCACTGCTCCTCTTCCTCATAGGCTACAACACTGACCACTGCTGTACTTCCTCACAGCTTGACACACTGATCACTGCTGTACTTTCTCACAGCCTGACACACTGACAATTTCTCCACTTCCTCACATCCTGGTAGACTGACCACTGCTCCTCTTCCTCATAGGCTACAACACTGACCACTGCTGTACTTCCTCACATTCGTTCACTTGTGTTAATCAAAATGCTTCACTGAATGATTCTAAACACTTATGTTATAATTATATTTTGACTTTCTCAAAGTAAGCCACGTTGCAAACTACATTCCCAGGGACCATCATCGCAGATCAACATTACTTTGAGGGTTTCCTGGTGCAAGCTCACAATTCCCGCAAGAGCAGCTCTTGGCGTCCGGTTGGAGATTTCTCGATCGTCCATTCAGACGTGCAGCTTGCCTGTGTGAGTTCCATTGATAGCGGAAAAGTTGGCATTAATTTGTAAGCTTACAGTTACACCCGAAGACAGACACTCAGCTTGTCTATGCAAGTTCCCTTGATCCAAATAGAAAGCAAAAACACCACACTTGGATGATAACTTGGTAATTATAAAGGATCCAAAACTACGCGTGTGTGACTATAAATAGTATAATGCAAGATCTCATAGGTAATAGCAACACAACTTTAACAAAACTACAAAAGAAATAACAAAAACATTATCAATTCAACTTTTAAGCATGTCACTTTGCCATCTTCGTCAGTATCATTACAAAATCGTTTGAATGTTGAATTGATAATAGTTTTGTTATTTCTTATTTGTCCCGTAATTTTAAAGTTGTGTGCCTATTTCCTTTTAGATCTTAAATTCCCTAGATAGAGTATAAGCTGTCATTTGTAAGATTTCAGTTACGCACTAAGCTGGTCTGATGGGATTTCATAGTAAAACTCGAAATCGACATACATCTTGCTAGTGAAGAGTTGCAGAGGACACAGGTGTAACAAACAGCAAATACGAATGAGTTGAGTAATGTGGTAAAGACTAAAAACTAATGGACTGGGCGTCACAGAAGTCACCAAGTGCTATTAAGTTTAGTTTTTGCGGACAAGGTTTAAACAAAACAAACCAACTGTTGTAAAATCAGATTTCTAAAACATGCCTTTAAATAAGAATGTAGATGATGAAATCGACAAACTGTGAGTCTCAGAAAAAAAGATTACTTATATGAAGTTAGCCTTGCACTGTGTAAACAAGTGTCACAGAAATCTTATCTGAACGTGTCCCTCTAACTTAACCTTATTTGTGCCACAGCCTGGGCGGACACGACTGTTCAGGTGTGGCGCCGATGGGAAGCAGATGTTCAAATTACACCAGAGCATCTTTTCATGCGTGTGCCATAGTGCACAGTTACGTTGGAGTAGCCTTACATGGCTGTGTCTGTATAAATGTACACTTGTATCCCAATATCATCGCATGCATGTGCCTGTAAGTATGTACAGTTATGTTACTCCACAGTTATGTTACTCCACTCTTATATAAATACAATCTTTATCTCTTTTCTCCCCCTCCCCCCTCCCCTCCCACCTCGTGTCCTCCGGGTGTCCAGTCGGGCCAGGCGGTGACCCACAGCCAACACAAACATTACCAGTATGCGACCTTCTTCTGGACAGCGCCTGCAGTGAGAGAACGCACCTGTATCCACTTCGTGTATGTCTAAGCGACTCTTGCTTTTGTTATAATTTACAGGAGTTAATACTGACTACAAGTTTTCACCTGTGACGTTAGACATCCTTTACAAATCTTTACACAATATTTGTCTTACTTGCTGACTGTGTCTGTTTTTGTCTTTGATCGCTTGTATGCTTGTCTAACTATGAGTCTCTATCTCTGTTTCTTGTAAGGTTTGTATGCCTGTGTGTTTATCTGTCTCTACCTCTGTTTCTTTGTTCGTTTTGCCTCCCTGTGTGTCTGTCTCTATTTTTCTTTTTCTTAATGTTCCTAAACCCTGCTTTTCCTGTTACTCTCACTCCCCAGCGCGACCATTGTGAAGGGCTACTCCACTTTCTTCATGGGAGT
>JAWDGP010006789.1:20000-47500 GCA_033675545.1 Elysia crispata | reverse complement strand
TATTTCAATTGAAAGCTTTAAAGCATAAAATGGAATGTTATATACAATGGTCATCTTGCGGCTTGCCAAAACTAGTCCAGCCCTGGATTCTAGAATAAAGAATTAGAAAGCATTTTCTCTGTTCATATCTCAATCTCATGGTTCATTTTAAGAAGAGGGAACCATTTGACTTGATAGATGCTAAGCCTAATGTTCATTGTCTATGACTAGATCTAGATCTAGATCTATATCTTATAAATGAAATTTGTAGGGGCTCATTCAGATGACACAATGATTATATGTGCATTATTGAATAAGATGACTAAGTTTTGTCAAAAATACTCTCATTCCTAACTCTATTTTAAAAGCCAATTCTCTAGTGCTCAAGAGTGACAGTACCTTTCAACTAATGAAGAGCTAAACTACTGAGACCTCTCTTTGAATACCATGAAGTGAATTATGCAAAATATGTTAAATTATAGATCTTGAACGTCTAAAGATAATTTTAAAGCCTTATGCTGCAAACCTTTAGTTTCCAAAGCACACTTGTATCTATATCACGGAATGTGCAAGTCCTAATAATAGACCTATGCCGTCTTTGATGGTTGGAATAACTGGATGAAATTATCTTTTTTTTTTTGGTTTATAAATGAGCTGAGATGTGCAAGCGGGGAAAGCGTGTATGTGGGGGGGTGTCTCTCTTTCACCATTGGAGAGTGGAGTGCTGTTCAAATCAAAATTGAGTCTTGAAATCTAGAATGGCAATGGGAAAGGTGTTAATTTTTACTTAACCTCACCTAAGTAACCCTAGCTCAGGTTAAGCCCCGACCCTAAGAGAAGGGACGCAACACTGCACAAAGAACAGATCTTCATGAATCACATGTAAAAAAAAATTACAATCGAACAAAACGGGTAAAATTATGAAATAAACTGTAAAAAAATAGAAATCTTGAATTTTTAATAAAACAAGGTTTATGACAGTAAAGCAATTTTCTAAGACTTCTCCTTCACTCCAGGCTGACTCTACCACCATTTCAGTTTTTTCTCCCTCAACATCCCACTCCACCACCATCTTAACATCACAATCTGGCTCCCGATCTCAAATGGGCAATGGTCATTATTTTCACTCTGATAACCATGCAGATAATCATAATAAACGGTTTCTATAGCATCCTTTAGATAATTCAAGCAATGATCCATCCTAATTCAAAGTTTAGATCTAGCCTAAGCCTTAAAATCGCAACAAAAACTGTCAATTTTGAAGCGCATTTTTAGATCTAAATCTAGTCCGAAAACGAAGCTAATGCGTGTATTGCCAAAACAAAGTCTAAAATGTCCTCTAAATGTAAGTGAGGTTTGCACAAGATTTCTGATAGTTATATTAGGAAAGAAAGTAGACACCCAGAGAGAGAAAGTAAAGGGGCGATATAGGTATACAGTACAGTAGTCCATATGGGCATCGGCGGGCTATATAAGTGGAGTTGAGTTAATAGAATATTCAGCTTTCTTCTTAGAATTTGAAATGTACGATTTTACACAAAAATAAAATTTCTTGGATGTCGAGAGTATGAATAAGATGGGCACAGTATGAATATCTTGTCCTACAATGATTTCAGTTTTAGTCTAAAATTTAAAACTAAATACCATGTTCAACTTCCGATGAAAGGAAAATTATAAAATATAACTTTTAGAAACCAAACTTAAGGTATACGTGGAATATATATTAACAAAAGGCCTTTGTGATAAATTTTTTGTCTTGGAATAGATTTCAAAGTCTCTAACTAAGCTTTCTACAAAAAAAATTAATACATCTGTTTTTTGTTTTTTTTTACAAAACTTCAAACCCAACACTTTTTTATACAGTTTGTAGAGACTGAGTGAAAATCTTTGCTGTTCTAAAAATGAAATTTTCTTTTTTTTTGGCAGTAAGTGTGGTATTGCTCTTTATTTTAAGTATTGCAGGTCTTGTCCTACACCAATTCCAATTCACTGCACTTTCTATGAGCAAAAGTAAAACAAGAAAAGATTACTGTAATGTATTTGACAGACCATGAGCACAGGTTTTGGTATCTGAGGCTGTGACAAAAGATTCCTTCCCTATATTAGTGATTTTTATCTTGTATATAAATCTATAATTTCCTTCATCTTCCTTGCTGTAACATTGATAAGCCATGCAAAGCCCAAAAATAGTCTTTAGGGGATTTTTTTTTGGGGGGGGGGGAAAGAGAGAGAGAGACAGACAGACAGACAGAGAGAAAGGGAAGGAGGAAGAGGGGGGGAAACGAACAGAGAAATACGTTTAAATATTTTTTTCCCAAACCAAGCTGTAAAACCTAATGTATGATTTATTTACTGTTTCTCCTATTGACTTGTGTATACTACTATTACTAGAAAGATAATTATAGAGCAAATTATATCACTAATAGTACTACACTTTTGAGAGAGCTTGAAGAAGTTGTTTAGTGCTGATTAAAAACTTAATTTTTGCAAAGATTTTATTCAAATTTTTGAATTTTTTTTTTGAATATAAGAATTCAAAAATTTTTTTCCAGTTTATGTATCCTGCTAAAGATTATTGCTGTGTTGAAGACTTAGTCCTGCTCAAACAAAATTTTTTCACACGGTGGAAAACTACTCTTATTCAGAGTAGAAATGGCCAGTCATAACCTAGATCAGGCAATGGTTGGTGGTGTGAGCCTTGATGTAACGACTGGCCTCAGACAGGTGGGCAGACGTCCAGTATTAGAGCAACAGTCTACTGGTGGGACACTAAACTCAAGTCACCTGTCAGCCACTTGCAAAACTCCTAGCAAGGCTTCACAAAGTTCTGCTGCGGTCATGACATCTGCATACAAAACACCTTCAGCAAAAACTCCCAAATCAGCAGGTACAATTTCTGGAAATTTTGAGCTGATTAAGCATAACATTTTTCAAATATATTTTTGGGTTAATTTGCAGCTTATTCTGAATCAGAAACTGCCATCAGTTGTAATTTATCAATATAAATTGTTCTCAGGTAAGAGGAAAACCCCAAGCAAGGGAGTGAAAACTCCCGGGGCTGGAGATCGGTTTATACCTAGCAGAGTTGGCACTCAAATGGAGGCAGCCCACTACAAGGTGAGAGTCTGACAGAAGGGTGTTACACTGACTACGCTATATTTTAGGCTCTTGAAAAGAGTAGCAGTGCATCAGGCATAAGCTCAGGCTCACACTAGAAAGGCCACAGTTTAGTAATGGTAATCAGTCAGTGTAAACTATTGTAAAACGATTACAGCTAGATTGAAAATTAGACATATGGGATGCTTAGACAACTATAATTTATTAATATTATATAGGTGGATTTTATGCCTTACTCTTAGTTTTGATCTTTAAATTTGATGAATCTAGATACAGCTAGTTGTTTCTGTTAACAGAACTACATTATGGTGGCTTTTCATTGTTTACTTCCCAAGCATAAAATGTTTATGCTGTTCAAAAAATATTTTACTCAAAATCTTGTGTTGTGGAGCTCTCATCTCAGCCAATCAACTTTTTTACTGATATTTCTGTCTCATGACTTCAGGCTTCTCTATACCTGATGATTAGTTCTTGGGATCGTGAACTCTTGAGATCACCATATATTGTGCAAGTTATACCAAACTAAGGGTTGACCAGGGTATTTAATATTGTCAATCCGTCCAGCTGTGCACTCAGACAACCCCAAGCGCAGAGGTGTGGGCTATGCTGAGTCCAAGTCAACAGCAGTACCGCCAAGTGATGTGTGAGAATCTCAACGGTGAAGCGCTTGCGAATAAGATTATCTCCTTCAACCAGAAGCCTCCACCAGCTCCTGAGGGTAAGACCTAACCTGATTGGCTAGGTTTGTCTGTGAGCAACACAGTTTATCAAAATTAAGAGATTTTTTTTTATTACCACAAAAAACTGACTTTTTTTTACATACACAGTTCAGCTTTTTCTGCAGTAAAATAAACTTGTGAAAATCTCATCGTTGTGTCCTATGTCAGGTTACCAGAACAATCTAAAGGTCCTGTATAGCAGCAGCAAACAGTGCAGCAGCCAGAAGAAGAAAGTACGGTATATTCCCCAAGTGCCAGAACGTATCCTTGATGCTCCTGACATTCTCGATGACTACTGTGAGTTTCTATCCCTAGTTCAATGGCAGTGCACTTATATCACCTTCACCTTGGGTGCATCAGGTTTTGTGATTTTTATTGAATTTAAACAAAAATATGTCTATTAAAAAATAATGTTGATGGATCCATTAAAAAATACTCTAGTTTAAATTTCTGAGTGTCTTGTCTTAACTAAGACAAGCATCATTTCTATTTGAGATTTTTGGACATGTATTGTTAGAGTGAAGGCATTTGAATACATGCTTTTTGTAACTTTGAAATTAAGCAAGTTGTGTTAGTGGGTATCTTTTTTTTTGGTCTTGGTGTCAAATAATATGTTAGCCTAGATCAGTAGTCAATGGTAAAGTGATAGATAGACAAACGATCGACCTAACTAGTTAGGTATGGAAGCTAGACTTAGAAGAAACTTAATTGAAACCAGTAGTGTTAGAGAATGGACAAGTGTTACTTTGATCCAGAGTGGACTTAACTGATTCCATCCATGTTTTTCTTTTGGTTTGGTCAGGATTATCTTACTTTGATTTTTTTTAGGTTCACACCCTACACTTGTCATCAATAATTTCAACACAACCTTACTGCAAAACTAACACATAATTATTATATATATCAAACTGCTCAGAAATAAACAGGCTATAAAATTATTTTGATTTTGAAGCTATATAAACAAAAAAATATCAATTTTGCCATTTAGAGCTATGTAAAGAAAAAAAAAGTGTCTAAAACTTGTATAAAAAGTCCACTTACCCATCACCTTCACCTCAACCAGTGATCCTATGAGTGAAAAGAGCTCATAATGTTATTGTCACATTATTGTAGAAGATGAGAAAATTCAGTCTTTGAGTGAAATTTCTTTTTAGGGAGTGTAGTAGCGTAAGCTATGTTTTCTTTGAGTGGCAAGGCTATAGGTGCCGAAGCATCGATAAATAGATGGTTCTAATCCCACCAATTCAAGCATTTCGGTCATTTTCACTTAAAAGCCTTATGCTAACCACTGCTGAGCACTACCTAAAATTCTAGCTCTTATAATTCTTACTTATGGTGGTGGTAGTAGTAGTAGTAGTAGTAGTAGTAGTAGTAGTAGTAAAAGTATAAGATTAGCTAAGGGTTATTATAGATCTACACTAAGTCCTAAAAACAGATTATAAAAGTATAATTGGATCTAGTACCTAAAACTAAAGCATTTTGATTGCAAGGTTTAGATTCTAGTTAGACCTAATCAAATCCTCGATGTCCCAGGCTCTATGTTTAACAACGATCACTTAGACAATTTTTTTATATCGGATTTTTTTCAGAAACGACCTTTAGCTCACAAAAGTAGCACGAGAAGTGATTGCTTACACTTTTTACTTCCTGGGAAAAACTATAAAACATGAATGGATTTAAAACTGGGATCTTTCTTTTCCTATTTCACAGAGCCGCTGTCAGCGGCTTTATGGCAAAAGTTACCAAACATAGAGCCTCTGTGAGTGGCCGAATGGATGAGATCAGTTAAGACCCACTATATAGCGCCTGGCTGTCTGTGGAGAGAAACAATTTTATCTATAGGTTTTGTAACAGAGCATACAAAGTCGGACAATCAGGGAAAAAGACCTTAACTGTCGATGCTTCAAATACAAAACACTTTGATTGTGTGGCTGTCTTCAAGAAAAACTCTTTTCTTGGCTTTGCAAAAACAAATTCAATGTTTTCTTCATTCAAGCCATTAGAAGGAGCTAAACTAAATTCATCAAATTTAAATTATACACACCCAATTGAATTTTTTGTCTACTTAAATCAAATGGGCTCTTCATGTAGTATCGAATCACATCAGTGCTAAATTATGTGATTGTTTTTCACATGTTTTTGTGTCAAATTTCATGCACAGGGTGGCGGTAGGATTTCTTTGTCAGGTGGGATTTTTATTTTGGGAAAATGCTGGACACCATGACATAGTATGTTCAAAGTGGAACCCATTCGATAAGATTCCCTAATAAAGAGACCGCCTCTCCATTTTGTCTTATTCTTTTAATGATTCTGTTTTAAAAACTTATTAATAAAGGCTTCCCTCTAAATGTTTTACACATTTCTTTTAACTGCACTACCTGGTTTCATCGGATAAATAAAATTTGATATAATTATTGCAGTAGTTTTATGTATTTTTATTTCAATTTAAAGTTTTGAGTTTCATGTCTGGAGCATTCAGAGTGGTTTCAGGGAAAGCTATTCAATATTCATGATTTATTATTATTATTGTTATTATTATTATTATTATTATTGTTGTTGTTGTTGTTGTTTTTCTTCTTCTTCTTCTTCTTCTTCTTCTTCTTCTTCTTAATGTCCAACCTAAGGCAGATCTTTATGACTACTCTACCTGAATACACACTACATGATTTTGTCTCCAGATCTTAGCCTGATCTCCTGGTCAGCCCAGAATATTCTTGCCGTGGCTCTAGGCAGCAGTGTCTACTTGTGGAATGCCTCAACAGGGGACATCACTCTGTTGATGGAGATAGACAACTCTAGCACTGATTACATCAGCTGTCTCAACTGGACAGGTGATGGTCATCATCTTGCCATAGGTCTCTCCTCTGGCAGCGTTGAGGTATGGCTCAGTAGATATATCTCTCCATCTCATTTAAGCTCATTAAAGATATTTTTTTTTTTTCAAAATCTCCACTAAGATTTTTTTTGTGTGGATAATGCCATATTTTTGTTGCCCATTTCATAGTTGAATATTTTTGTAGAAATTTTTGTGATATGTTTGACTGTCTCCAGGGTTTGTTGCACGTGCTGTTTGTCAGACTGGTGTAAGCTATAGAGTCAGTCCACCTAGCCCCTTGGTGAGGCTAATTTTAGATCTTTAATATTAGCTACAGTGGAAACCTCATAATTCGAATTGTATGCGAATGGATTAAGTCTTTGAATTAAGAGTATTCGAATTACAAAAATGGATATAAAAAACTATGAGTGAGTGTGTACTGTGCCTGCAAGAGCAACCCTCCCCTTTCCCTGTCCCATGTTGCTATCAGTATCAATATCGGTACTGGCACTTAATTGTTAGTGCTTTGATAGCACACTGATCAGCCTTTCTTTGGCAGTGATTGGCATTGCTTGCTGCTTGAGAGATGCATGTGGCACTTTTTTGATGCCTCATGGGGTAGTATCGACTTTTAACACTTTTCTGACTGGCCTAAATTCGGGAATTTCCCCTTCCTGCCTGAAGGTTTATACTGTTTTGAATAAAATTTCAGTGGCATTTTATAAAAAATTATATTTTCTGAACTGTTTGTTCTTTTGCCACCAAATTTTCAGGAGAATTTCATATATAATTGTATATTATGTTTATCAATATTTTATCATTATACATATCATGTGGCCAGTGGCGGCCAACTTGAATTTTGAAAATTGTATTCAAAATGAATAAAAAAATTTTTTTCATATAAAAAAATAATTTTGGGAGTTATTTTCTCTAGTATGTGTGAAAAAGAATTTACAGAGAGTGTGATAGAAAGATTCCAGATGAAGTAAACAAATTGCATGCAGAAAAAACATCAATAACAGATTGCAATGGCCAAGAACATCACACGCAACATTCAGAAAATTCAACTTAGAAAAATTCACATACCAATAGATAGAACTCCACAGGTTTGGGTTGACTTTTTGTCTTCGTGAACTTTCCTAGTTTATTGTGGGTACTGCCTCCTTGCAGCCCCATCCTGTTCTTGAGTATGATATAGTCTAAAGCATGGGTAAACACACAAAGATAGATATGGGCCTTGTATCGGGTTTTGATCACGGCCAAGCCTCCTGCCACGCCTCCTCCTGGGCCTATCCCCACCAGCATCTACATGAACTTCTTCCTCACTGCTCAAATTACTTCTTCTACTACCGCTAGTACTACCACTTCTTGATCTTGATCTAGATCTAGAATTAGATCAAGATCTCCAGGAATTATCACTGTCTGGACCCTGACCAAAGCTTTCCCAACTAGCATCACTTCCTAACTCCTCTTCTGAATCGCTGTCGTGACGGACTTGTTCGTCATTCATTATTTCCCTACAAAAAATAAAAAAGAATGTGATGTTTCTCTCAAAATCTCAGTGTAAACAGCTACGGTGCCATTAGCGAACTCTCCTGTAGTAGGAAACCACATAAGGTCTATTATTAGATCGGTGAAATTCCGTACACTAGGCCTGTATACGAAGCTATGCATACGGCGACTACAGTCGCCGGCAGGCACGAAGGGGGGATTGCACTGGCGACTGGAGTCGCCGTCAGACAGAAAAGTGTTAATTAGGAGAATCGAATCAGAAAGACTTCAAAATACGAGTCCAATTCTAACAAATCCAAAGAGAAAAAAAGAACCTATCATCTTGCAAAATTCGGTTCATAAGAAATTTGAATAATCAGACTCCGGTTTTCTTTTTTTACCCTCATGCCTTGGCTTGGTTTTGTTTTTTTGTTTTTTCATAATCCCTCTTTTTATTTTTAATATATTTTTCCTAGCTCTCTCTACCTCCATAACTTTATCAGCCTGTTATCAAAGATGAAAAAGATTCTAATATTTCTGTGTTCTTCGCTTGAATTTGCTTCTTTTTTTATTTTTTTTTTTAGCAGGATAAGTGATTGTAATTGTTTAGTTGTTAGTAGAAAGTGCCATATCTTTGTGCTTTGTAGTTTGCATGCTTCATTTTTCAGTGCATGGTTGTTTGTTGAGTGTTTGAGATCATCAGTAATCTCTTTCTGATCGTATTTCTGCTCTTTTGTCTTCATCTCTGGGACAATTTCCCAGAAATCTACTTTATTAAGGCTGCACTATAGCCTTTTTACTGAGGCCAGCTTTAATTTTGTTTTTATTGATCTTTTACTCCACAGCTTTGGCATCCAGTGGAACAGAAAAAACTGCGGACAATGAGTGGGCACCCGGCCAGGGTCGGATCTCTATCCTGGAACTCTCACATTTTGAGCAGGTGAGCCACAGATCTCTTGAACTTGAAACATAACCACACTCAGTCACATGAGACTAACCTCAAACATAGCCACACATTCCTACCATGCAGTCATGTGAGCCTAACCCCCAAACATACCCATGCAGCCCAAATTTGCAGCCACCTAAGCCTTACCTCAAACATATCCATACAGCCCAAATTTGCAGCCACCTAAGCCTTACCTCAAACATATCCATCAAGCCTAAATATGCAGCCACCTGAGCCTCACCTCAAACATATCCATACAGCCCAAATTTGCAGCCACCTAAGCCTCACCTCAAACATATTAATACAGCCCAAATTTGTAGCCACTTGAGCCTCACCTCAAACATATCCATAAAGCCTAAATATGCAGCCACCTGAGCCTCATCTCAAACATATCCATAAAGTCTAAATATGCAACCACATGAGCCTAACCCACAGGTAAAGAAAGAAATGATTTTTAAATTCACTTTTAAACAGAAAGGAGCGTAGTCAGTATAAGTGTATTGGAAATTCAGCACAAAAGTAATGGCTGGGAAAAAACTAAATCATGCTTTAAAAAGAAAAAAATCTATATTAGTTTTAGTCATGAAAATTTCAGGTTATATGAATTTTAGTGATGGTCAAGTAGATTTTTCTTGCCTCGTATTAAAATTTTGTGGAAGGTTATCTAGTTTGTCTGTCAGCATCTTAACAGGCTTCTTAGTGTCTGATTTCAAGGAGGAACATTGACTCTAAAAGTAATAATGATCTTTACACCAACATTTGTTTCTCTATTCTTGGCTGTTGCCAGTGGGTGTCGAACCGGAGCCATCCACCACCATGATGTGAGAGTGGCCCAGCATCAGGTGGGGGCAGTCCTTGGCCACAGCCAGGAGGTTTGTGGCCTGCAGTGGTCACCCAGTGGGAACTTTCTAGCAAGTGGCGGCAATGACAACCTCCTCAACATTTGGCGTTGTGACCCAGGATCGAATCTCACTGGATCGAACAGCCTGTACAGCTTTAACCAACACCAGGCGGCTGTTAAGGTCACCATTAAACAATGACACAACATGCATGTCAGGATTGCTATGGGCTATTGGGGAAGTTTCTGGTATCTTGAGGACATTTTGTCCTAGTTTCAGGGTCAAGATCCTCAGGAAATTATCCTAGGTCTCCGTCTCCTCAGCTTAGCTGTAGATAGGGTGATATTTGCTGTTAGTTAGCTCAGAGAATTTAATATTGTGATGGCTTAAATGCAAATTGAAAACAATGAATTCTTTGTAAAATTATGTTTAAAGCATCAAACAAAATTGTTGTCTTATAATGTGGGCTTTCCTGCTTTTAAAAACCAATTTTACATTTTGGAGTTCTTCAGCTCATCTTTATGTTGAGGTCATTCAGCCAAACCTAACAACCCTGAGGATGTATCAGCAGTGAACCATCTGTCAGCTTAAGGGATCACAAAGAAGCCAATGTGAACTCTGACCCACTTTTATAGATTCTGTTTAAAGCCTTTCTAGACCAAAATTTAGTACAAGTCCTGAACTCTAAACCTCTGGATTTCTCTGAAATATTTTACAAAGCTGTAGTTCAAAGTATAGATTTAGTTCCAATTTTTTTTCTGTTCAGTATCCTCAAATGTGTTTTCAGTGCTTCATTAGGCCTGATTAAATCTTTGATGAAGGAAGACTGTTACATAAGTTTTACTGCTCTGTATTTCTTTTGATTTAAAGAAAGAGCTTCCATTGTATTTCCTTGTATTGTGTTAATCAATATATTTCTACTGCATTTTGATTTGCAATGTTAAACATGGAAGTAAGAGCCTCCTTTGTAAAATAAAAAAAAGACATGAGAATGGGAAATTTATGTTCTATTGAACAGTTGACCTCATGGCTTGTTAAAATACTATGATTCAGTGGTCAATAGGTTGCTAACAAAGTAAACTGCATATCAAAAACTTTGTCTTGTAACCAGTTATAATAATAGCATTGACTGTACCGATGTATACAGGGATCTCTCTTCTCCTAGGTTTGAAAATGCCAAAGGTTGAGAAAAGATTGAAGATCATCTTGATGACAACAAGCTATTTCAAACAAATGAGCAGAGTGTGAAACATATTTGAAAATTTTACCAAATTTATAGGGTGGCAATGACAAACATTTTGTCTAATGATGTCTTTATACCAAAGGCACATGCACCCAGTCAGAGCTAATTCTGACACACATTTATGTTGCTGCTTTTACATTTCTAGGATAGGACACTTTTTTATCCAATTAGATGCTAGATGTAGCATTATTTTGTTTTGAGGTACCATGAAAATCAGTTTGCACATTATAAAAGCTTAGCATAGAAAAGAAACAAGTTTGTCCTTGGCTAACGCTAGCTTTGTAAACAAGCAGAAAGATCTTTACACTATTGAAAGTTGCGGATAATGATAATGGCGTTTTCGATGTTTCATGTCGTTTCCTGTTTGAGCAGGCTCTGGCATGGTGTCCATGGCAACAGAATGTTCTGGCCAGCGGCGGAGGGACAGCTGACAGGCACATTCGCTTTTGGAATTGCAACAACGGAGCCAGTCTCAGTGCTGTGGATACTCGTTCTCAGGTGGGTTCATATATCAAGATGACCCTTGAGTTCTCAAACAAATAATAAAATAAAACTTCTAATAATGTTGACAATAATTTAAAAAAGAAAGCTCATTTATTTCTATGTTTTACCTCCTCAGAGACCAAGTTGCTTTACATTGAGATGTTTGTTCATTCTGAAAGAATGAAATATGCACTAGCACTATAGACTTACTCTTAAGTTTCTGAAAACATTGGATTTCTGACAAGGATAAAACTTTTAAGAGGGGAGCCTTTTTCTCCACCAAATGATGTATTGGTAATTAGGAATCAGACAATGTACCAATTAAGATATCTTAAGTCCTGAGTGCAGTTGTGTGAGCCATGGAAAATTTAAAAATTTCAAAAATAAAAAAAATCAATAGAAACCCCCAAAACGGCAGTCTCATTATTCGAATTTCTCATAAACTGAATTTTGCTAGAGGATAGTTTTTTTTTTCTCTTTGGCTTTGTTAGAGTCTGACATTATAATTCGGAATCTTTCTTGTTTAATTCAATTTTCTTAATTCGAAGTGGATACCACCCCATAATGCATTACAAGCAGCGAGCAATGCTAACCACTGCCCTAGGAAGGACCTGATGCACTAAGAAAGAAGTGTAACTAGTAACACTGATACTGGTAGCAATGTGGAACAGGGGAAAGGGAATGTTGCTTGATGCAGGCATAGAATACAATCATTCAATGAGTCATAGGTTCAGTTTTGCCCTTTTTTTGTAAATTAAATCCTCTTAGTTTTGATCTGTTTCCATAAAATTCTAATTATGAGGTTTCCACTGTATTTCTCTATTAATAACTTGGTTCTGATTTCTGACACACTAAATAGCCCTGAAACTCCAAATTTTGTGGAATGCTATGTCTATGTTATCTGAATGCTTTAGATACACAGTATTTTACAATATGTTCTAATTCATTTTTTCCAAACGTATTTGCTTCACCCTTGACCTACATCTAAGTTTTTAGTATCCAGACATGATGTAGGCCTGAACTGTTTAGCTTTAGATTTTTTTTTGTGAGAAAAAAGAAGAAATACATGGACCTAGCATCAACTTTTAAATAATCTTTTGTAAAGAATTGCCATTTCTAGATGTCAATGTGAAATTTGAATTCTTAAAGATGTATGCTGCGCCTAAGTGAAGTTAAGTTTTTGCTAAATTAATTACATCAGCAAGTACTACTCGATGTAAATCATACAATCTAGTTCTGATGCTGATATCAAGGCTAAGAGACGCTGAAAAGTCAAGTCAGAAAAAAAAAATATGTTAATTGGGGAAACAAATTTTCCTACAACAAAATAGAGCAGTGCACGCCTATTATATGCGACGGATACTTGGACAGACTCAAGGCTTCCATATAGCATTATATGAAAAAATGCACCTTGATTTAGGTAAATCCAGTGTTGCCCTGCTTTATAGGAGTGAAATTCCAGAATAACTGGCACTTGATTATTTTTCATCTCAATCATCAATAAAATGCTTATAAGGTCCAAGATGTCTTTAACATGAAGAAATTATGTACAGATCTTGACAAACTAATGACTGCCCTTCAACTCTGGGTTTGAATGTGAAGCATTTTATAAGCTTTTCTCATTTTAGGTAGGATCCATTCTATATTGAGATTTTTTTTAAAAATTATGTTTAATGATAGTGTAATTTTTCACTCTCTCAAAACTTTCAAAGAGTAACGTTGACTTTTTACCTTGCAGTAATTATAGGAAAGTGGTTTTGAAATGAAAAACCAGACCAAAGCATTACAAAAATATTGACCTATTTATAATGTGAAAAAAGTTTATATGCTAGGGAAAAGAATTACAGCCTTGCATTTGGCTTTAAAATGAATTGATGTACAATGCATTGTGCTTCTGAAGCACCAGAAATCCTACTGTGAAAATGCAAGTTTTCAAAGCAGTGCACTACCATGGCTAGCAGCTCAGCACTGCAGTCTGCTTAACGAGTCCCACGATATTTGGATGGTTTGCCTCTATGAAAATTTTGTATTGCTCTTCCATACTGATTAAAATGAATATAATTATACAAAGCTAACCAAAAGAGTTGTGCCTCTTAAACCTAAGCAGGAGTAAGTCTCAGGAACAGTGAGCAACGGAGGGAGAGAGGAGCATTTAGGGAGTCATGGGGTTTGTATTAGCTTTTTATTTTTTTTTATCTCCATTCAAAATGGATGGCATTTAAAGTATTTCAGCAAGGTTCATCTATGTTTATTGATTAATTTTTTTAAATAAGATTTTGTAATGGATACTGCGAAAATGACATTATGATGAATATGATGCAGTCACTTTAGATATGGCCGAGCTCTGCTTGTATTTGTAACATCAAAATTTATTTGCAGAAGTGTGTGTGATTTAATATATCAATCAACTAGTTTGCGATCTATTGTATAGGTTGTGTACCGACCTTCAGCATTTTTCATTGTTTGTCTCACAGGTGTGTGCGTTGCTGTGGTCACCAGAGTACAGGGAGATAATCTCTGGGCATGGCTTCACCCAGAACCAGTTAACCATATGGAAATATCCGGCCATGAGCAAGGTGGCCGAGCTCACAGGTAGCACAGTGGGGTCTCATCCCTTACAAGCATAACATGGTTTCATTTACAACTCACCCAAACATTGATTAATGTTTGGGTTATGAATCATAAATAAATAGGTCTATTCCCCAGGCTGCAATTTTTTTTTTTTCAATTTTCTGCTCATAAGAAGACCCAAAACACAGTGGTTTTGATGTCTTATTTTACAAATGTTGTCTTTGTAATAATAACTAGACCTCTGGTGATCCTCCCCCAACCAGGCCACCACAAAGTCTGTCGGAAAAAAAGGATCAGTTATTATAAATCAACGCATTAAGAATCAAGTGTTTTACCATAGTTGTTGTAGTCATTTCCTTTTGTTTAAAAAATTATTATTGAAACAAGGTTGTGTTAAGAAGCCATTCAGCACTTGGATGGGCATGACTGAGAGCGTTATGATGTGTTACTGAGACAAAAAAAACCCCAGATGAATGGCAACAAAACCCACATAATGATAACATTTGACTGAATTAAAGTGTTAGCAGGACAAAAAGAAAACAGTGGTGAATGGCAATAAAATCCATGTAATGATGACATATGACCGAATCAAAATGTTAGCCAAAGAGAAAACAGTGGGGAATGGCAATAAAACCCACATAATGATGACATATGACTGAATTAAAGTGTTAGCAGGACAAAAAGAAAACAGTGGTGAATGGCAATAAAATCCATGTAATGATGACATATGACCGAAGCAAAATGTTAGCCAAAGAGAAAACAGTGGGAAATGGCAATAAAACCCACATAATGATGACATATGACTGAATTAAAGTGTTAGCAGGACAAAAAGAAAACAGTGGTGAATGGCAATAAAATCCATGTAATGATGACATATGACCGAATCAAAATGTTAGCCAAAGAGAAAACAGTGGGGAATGGCAATAAAACCCACATAATGATGACATATGACTGAATTAAAGTGTTAGCAGGACAAAAAGAAAACAGTGGTGAATGGCAATAAAATCCATGTAATGATGACATATGACCGAATCAAAATGTTAGCCAAAGAGAAAACAGTGGGGAATGGCAATAAAACCCACATAATGATGACATATGACTGAATTAAAGTGTTAGCAGGACAAAAAGAAAACAGTGGTGAAAACCCACATAATGATGACATATAACTGAGTTAAAGTGTTAGCCAGGCAAGGAGAAAACAGTGCGGCATGGCAAATAAATTCACTCATAGTTTGAGCAAAAAGTTCTTCTCTCATCAACACCAGTAAAGTGATATTAGTTCTACAGAAGAATATCCTAGTTACCTTGACAACTGCAGACAATTAGGCACCATGTACCATTCAAGACACTTTGAACTTAGAATTTCAAGATGTCACCTTTACCTGTTGATCCTGTGAAGAAAAAGGTAGACAATCATACTGACACAGACACACACTCACACAAGGAGAGAGATGGACGAAAGGGCTAAACATGCATATAATAATGCATCTATATATATAAAAGTGGACTTGGAAGGCTTTGACTGCGAACTTCTCCTTTGTTACCCAACCCACGCCTTTGAAACTATGCTGGTGTCTACAGCATTCTTGTGGCTAGGTTAGAATTTATAAAAAATCAATGGAAACTGCTTTCCTTGATTCTCCCAAAATGCTTTGTTTCGTCAACATAGGCTATACTTACAATCAGCTATTTAGTGCACCATTTTTTCATTCTTTAGCAAGGGGAGTCTTTCTCAATCGACTTGAGGTGTAGATTTAGGTTCAAATAATTGCGTGGCTAAGAATTTCCGTAAGGCAATGCACTTTATGCACTTAAAACAAAAATTCAGTTTTCTAATTTGTTAAGCGTTTAAAAGAATCTAAAAAAACAGATTAGTAAAGAATAGAATATTAAGTCCATTTCCTTTATTCTGAAAGAAATTAAGTTCTACATCTAAATTTTGTGCTTAGAAATAAAACTATCGAGTTATCTAGATTCCAGGTAAAGATGGAAAGGTGGAGGCGCTAGGCATATATCTGAATCGTGTAAATAAAAGGAGAGATATCAAGACCATTTATAAGCCTCTTTCAATACACACATGCACCCCAGCCCTGGCAAACTGGCACCAGGGTCCCGTTTGTAGAACAGGGTTTTCAGCTTGCATAAGATATTTGAGCACAGGGAAAGTCAGCACTGTGTTTGTTTGTTTCTTTTTGGATGTCGAATAGTGAAGTAGAGGTTGTAAATGACATTTATTTTGTTTCTATTTTTTATTTGTAACAATACCGAACAGAATGCTTTGTGGTATTGTTTCACTTTAGGCTGTTGTATTGATTTTAGTTTTACAATCAACCCTGCCACTTCCTTCCTGTGTCTTGCCCAGGTCACACTGCTCGGGTCCTGCACCTGTGTTTGTCCCCTGATGGATCCACTGTGGTGTCTGCTGGCGCTGACGAAACTCTCAGGCTTTGGAAATGTTTTGCTGTTGATGAGGAGACAAAGAAGATGAAAGAAAGAGCAAGTCAGAAAGATGACAGATCTGCATTGAGGCTTCACGTGAGATGACGTTATCTGAGCAAATTTTCTAGCCTCTGTAAAGCTGTGATTTTCCAGCTTAGTTTAACATTTATATCTTATCAAACATCAGGTAATACCTCTGCGGAGATTTTTGTAATTTTAAGACAATACACACGTTAACGAAGGAATTTCACTAGTAACTTTGATACTTCTATCTACAGCTTTATCTATATGTGATTTTTTTTTTTTTTGTTAAGAAATGTTATACCATATGGGTAAATACAGACTTGTTGTTTTATGCTGAATATCTTCATTCTTATTTTTTCTGAGGAAGAGAGCCTGCCATGATTAGCTCTATTTCCATATCCGCCGTTGAAATCTAAATAATCAATAAGTTTATATCATTCCTCAAACAATCTAGATCTGCAATATATGCCTGTTTTTTTTTTTTCTATGCTATCACTAGTATTAGCTATCAAAGCAGTGTGCGTTAGGAGTGTAGATAGTAATGAGAAAAATGTGAAGAGGTTTAAAGGACGGATACAAGAGATCGTAAAACAGAAAAGCTTCATATTTCATATGACTGGTTGCAACTGCAACAAGGTGCAGCATTATTCTATTACTTAAGCTATGGCACAAAAACTTTTGAACAGATAGACCTGAATGTGGTCCAACCCAAAATTGTCGGAAAATTTCCGGAAGCGCGGTGCGCATAGAATTAAAGATAATTTTAAGGGTTACTTAAACCCTCTATCAACTGCCAGACAAATATTGGTCTTGGCGCGATTGTCGGATTTCCGACAATTGTCGGAAGACATTCAGGTCTACACAGATTATTTTGCTTTTCTTTGATGTCTATAGCTTATGTGAGATTTGACCTACATGTGAAATGAGCAATGAAGAGTAATATGATCCTTTATTTAAAATCTGAATCCAAGGGTGAAAATCTTGATTTAAAATGTCTTGAAATGCAAAATTTCACGGCAACAGTGCTTGTATCTTACATTTACAGAAACGGGTTTGCAATAATTGATTGTATTTGACTTTTGCCCTTGGTTTGGATTTTGGAGAGAAAATCAATTTTGAAAGCTCTCTACATATATTACTTTTCACTTTTTATCTAGGGCTATAATTCTGTTTCTGATCCTGACTATGATACCTTGTGAAACTCTAGGGCAAACAATATGTGAGGGAGCCAAGGATTTTCAGTCTTGAGCCGATTTTAGATCATTCTAAGCCCTACATTTTCTGAAACAGCAAACATTTCTAAAGAGAATGGCGTTTACAGCTTCTTAAAATTGTTATTAGAAGCTGAGATATTGCCTTTCAAAGATTCATACCTACAGATATCCACTTTTGAAGTTTTAAAGTTTTGGTTCCTTTTTTTTTCGTCATCGTCTTTACATTTCTACTCAAAAACTGACAAATCAAGTGGAATATGATTTCTGATTGTATAATTATGTAATGAGTGAATGATCAATATTAATGTCTATTTCTTAAATTTTTAGTGCTTTATAGCTTTTTAAAAATCATCAATATCTGCAGAGTAAGCACTGTCTTGGTATTTGCTTTTCAGTGCAATCATTCACCTTCAAGATCACTAGTAATGGTATAAGTATCTGACTATCATCGAAGTTGGAGTCAAAGCACTGTCCCAAAATAATCATGCACTGGTCTAGTGCATTGTCATCATTGATGCATTAAATCTATTAAATAGAGCAGCAATCCTGCGTCGCTCATCATGAACAGTGTCTCTAGATCTAGATCTAGATGCGTCGGACGCCATTGCTCTGGGCTCCACAACTGATCACAAGGGCAGTGCTGTCTATTTTAAAGCAAGTACAAATAATACGCTTATGGCAAATATGGATATATATATATATATATAATCACAATGTTTATGAATGTTTTCTGTGCCAGGAGACAAGTTAGAAAGAGTAGAACGTTCGTATTTCGTTCCAAATTGAGAACTGATCAAACAGTTGAAACGGAGGATGTGCACTAGATTCTGTTTTAGTATTTATGTTGACAGAGGTAGCCTCACAAAAATGCAAAATAAACACATTAAACGGTTGTTCTCAAATGTTTTATTCACAGAATATGAAGAAAAAATTTTATAGATTGAAGTTATGACCATAACTCCATATCAACTAAGAATCGATTTTTTTTTATTTATAAAGCTGTTACTTGAAATCGGTAGTTGCAACTTACAGCTGCTTCACAAATGGTTTCAGCATGTGCATTGTGCAATATTATTTCTGTCATTTTGTTTAAAACAAAAAGAGGGAGAATCATTATCTGTTCTGTGTATATATACAGTCATGATGTCTGTAATATATGCAAGTGATTTGAACATCAGTTTCCCCTGACTAGAATCAGAGATCATATTAAAGATTCTAAAAAATTGAGATGTTTCAGTATATGAAAAATACCCAATCAGCTTTTTCCCCCTGGTCTTGAGCTAGAAGGGCAGCAATTACTTTTTATTCTCTGCATAAAATACGAAAGTTTCTCCTGGTTGTTAGACCAATCTTCTGTGCATTGGTGTCTGAAACATTTTTACATTGTTCAAATGTAAGCATTTGCGTTGGGCATTGTTTTGTAAATTTACAATTCCTTACAATTTTATGAATAAAGCTATTGAAAAAAAAATCGTATGTTTTTTTTCTTTTGCTGAATGCTTTGGTCAAATGGTTGAAACAGTCAAACTAACTGTAAGAAATCAGTGTCTCCATTGGTGAATTATTTCCGTTTAGTTTTAAGCTCAGTGTAAGTTATGACCTTCAGTAGAGATAAAACTGAAAGCCTTAGGCTTCCCACTGGTGGCACTATCAGTCATTACAATCCTTCTGCGTGTAGTGCTCTCCCCTGGTGCTGCCTGGTCTGGAAGATTTTATCATAATGTAAAACTCTGAGATGGTTTTAAGTCTTCAATTCTTTTGTTAAAATATTCAGTGATCGCAAAAGGCAATTCTATCACAATGTCCAATACATGTATCATCGAGTTTGACCAGTTAAGGCTTAAAGTTATTGATATACCCTGCAGCTAAGGCCATAACCTTTTTTTTTCTTTTTGTCTCAGCTTGAAGAGACATAGATCTAGTGCAGTCCAAAAATAGCCGATTCCAATACTGTGGCTAAAGATGTTTGTTGGTGCAGGTGAGGACCTACTTTTACTACCTGTGTAGTGCATAAACTCGCTGTAGCATTTATAGAACTAGGTATTGGATCCAAGTAGTAGAGATTTCATCCACATCATAAAACAAACATTAGTGGCTTTTCCTGATCAAAACCTAGCTTTGTAGAAATTTGTTTAATCACTTTTTTCAAATAATTGGTATCAATGATAAATGCAAGAGGAAAATATTTCATTTAAGTTTTTTCATTTTTTTTATATTCATTACGAGGTAGATCATTACAAAAATGTACTAAGAAGTAGTAGATAACAACATAAAATATTAAATGAACTACACTAAAGCAAGTTATGGAAACAAGCCCCGTACAAGGTTTAAGTTCACGCATCATAAACATTTCTTGTAGTTTAAGATTAAGGTATAACGAAAACTGCAACAGTTTTATGTGGAGCAAAAATAAACATTTTATATACAAATTACATGTACAATCATTTGCCTTGAAGCAGTACATACTGGAGCTAGGCCTATAGTCAACAGACATCTGCAGATATACCAACAGTCGATCTTGTTTTCACAATGGCTCTATACTGGAAAACTTAAACCTAAAAATTATACGATTGTGCACGTTTGATTTCCATACTTCACCACGATAACACCATGAGGATTTTCTCGGACCTGTCTGCTGTACCAAACCAGTCCAGCCTTGAGAAAACAGAGCACAGAGCAGATCCTGTACACTGAAGTCCTAAACTGATCCAAGGTCAGAAGCTCTGAAGTAGTTCCTAGCAGATCTAACGCCAGCCATCTTAAGATCTACAGCAGCACCAGCGAAAGAAGAAAAATTCAGTATGGGACTCTTAATCTCCCCAATGACTGTAATGTCATCAAGCTCAAAGTGAAATGTCAATAAATTAAACACACAATGGTAAGTGTATGTTCAGAAATAGAACCTGAAGACTACAGGAGAAAACGAGAATTTGATTTTTCTCTGATGTTGCTGGTCATTGACCCTCACTATAATTGAGGTAAACAAGTGTGGAGGAGCAAAAGAAAAAATACAGAGTTCCAGTCATCAATAATATAAAGTTCCCATCTCAGTAAAATACATGTATGAAGGATTTTTAAAGGCCCTGAGCTAAAAACAGGGAAGTTATGCCTATTGCGACCTTAGACTTTGAGTTGACTGAGGACTGTGCTTTAGTTTACAATAGAAGGCTACATGGTAGATAGATAGATAGATAGATAGAGAGAGAGAGAGAGAGAGAGAGAGAGAGAGAGAGAGAGAGAGAGAGAGAGAGAGAGAGAGAGAGAGAGAGAGAGAGAGAGAGAGAGAGAGAGAGAGAGAGAGAGAGAGAGAGAGAGAGAGAGAGAGAGAGAGAGAGAGAGAGAGAGAGAGAGAGAGAGAGAGATTTGAGCGATGGTTTCATGATGCTCTACAAATTCATAAAAGTAATTTCCTCATAAGTTCCGTTTAGTATGAGCGTTTGTCTGTCCTGGATCAGATTTTGAGCCTACAGTATTCCCTATTGACTGAACCAATATGAAATAGTTATATTTCTGTCTCATCCTCTACATAACCTGCCGGTAACTAGACGCATGGTGACGGTTAAGAGCCGCACATAGTGCTCAAAATTAGACCTAGATCTAGATGTTTTATCTTGCCTCAAAATAAAAATAACATATTTTAATAATGAACTTATCAATGACTGAAATTTCCCAAAATACCAGTTTTGGCATAATGTTTTTTCGTTGAAAAAAATATTTTGAAATCTTTGGATGAAATTTGTTGTGAAATGGGAATGCGGAAGTTGTAGGCCCTACTGCTAGTTACCCCCTCTCACGTCACGAAAGTTGAGCGGGTATAATTTCTACAATACAGTGACGTTAAGCTAAACAAGTTCTATATTAATCAGCATTTTAGAGCAGCGACAAAATGTTTATAATTCCAAAAGTTAATTTAAACTTTAACTCAAGCAGTTTGAATTAAGTGGACAGCACTGAAATTCGTTTGAGAGGGGTATAACTTGTCATCATCATCATTATTACTTGTTGGTTTTAATAATCAAGTGCAGAGGAAGTAACAATCACCATGTAATTCTTAATTGCTAATGTCCATTAAGGCTTAGTGTGTGTTATGCGAGGTCACTTTCACCATCTGCATGTTACTTGTGATAAACAACAAGAACAAGAAACGCAGCAACAAATATTTCACTCCATTCTGAATAGATCGCGCTAATAATACACCTGATAAATAATTACTGTGTAAAAAGATATGGTTACAAGATGCTGTGAAAATCTGGCACAAATTGTGATATTGGTCGGAATAAACAAAAATTCTATTTTGCCTGAGTATAGGATTTTGTGCATGAATCAACAATTCTATTTGAATGAAGAATTTATAATTATACCAATTATAAAAAAAATTCTCATAAAAAATAATAAAAACAAGTACCCAAATAGAAGGACAAAAAGTTCTGGCAAGATTTAGCGCCTCCCACTATCTCAGATTCGCTAAAAATCTTTAACGTGATCGTGAGTTGAGTTGAACCAGTACAGATATGGCAGCCCGATCACTGTGTGGCTAAGATAAACATTGTTTCTTTCAAAACCCATGTCGTCCCTTCATTATTTCGTCTTATCTTAAAGCCGAGTCTTGATTTTTTCCCCATCTTAAATGTGACGAAAAGCAAAATTGCCTTAACATGAAACAAACCCTTCTAATGTACACTCATGGCGACGAATCCAATTAATCTGCGGATCAACCGGTAGAACAAAAAGAAGGCGAGTCGCTAACTTTGTTTTGTTTTCTGAATTAATAAAACACAGGCTTTACATCTGACAGTACATCATAGTTTGTAATCAATTGTTACGCTATAAAGAAACGTTATCTGAATTCTGTAATGTGTCATAAGATCTCAAAGCTTGCTCAGATTAGAACATGGACATTAAAACTAGACCTTCTCAGTGCTACATATAGTGTGATTGAGTCGTTATGACACGTCATGCACACACACGCACACACACTCTCTCACACACACAAGCTCACTGCTCAGTCTGATGGTACTCTGCAGTTTAGTACACCCCTCTAGAGGATTGTCTGTAATACTCCACAGTTACAGCAGGGAGAGAGATTATTGAAGAATGAAAACAACTGAGTGGAATACGTCTGTTTAAAAGGAAGCAGCACTATGTAAAAGTCTTGAATGTTACCTAGTAGGCATGGGCGTGCTATGCTGCATCCTAATGGGAGACCAAGCTTAGCCCAAGCTCAGCAAATCCAACTGCTAGTTCCAGAGCGTAGCATATTTTATCGTGCTTAAAGGGAGATGCTTCAATATATTGAGTGAGACATGCTGATCTTGAGCACTAGATAATAGACCAGTAGATAATTTTTGTAAGTCAGAGACTTTTGCTCTGTATTACCCAGTGGGTTCGAATCCCAGCCAGGGTAGATGCGTTGCTGATTCCTAAAGGAAAGAGTTTGTATAACTACGCCTAACGTCACTCACTGACTCAGGTACACATTCATTTGGTATTCAGACTCTGGAGGATTAATATCAAGAAGAGAAGTGACACGACATTTCTAACAACAAACTTTTCTCATACTCCCTTTGGAGTTGAAAAAAGTTTATTGGATGGTAACTGGCCGTCACGCAAGCGGCGCAAATTTGAAATAAGCAAAGCAATTCCTGGAAAGGAGCGAATGCACAACCCGATACATGACGATTACCGTTATCTTACTAAATGCTGAAACATGTAGAATGTTGCACAATATATGCGACTGTATGTAGGATCGTTTTGGAATAGCAATATTTACTCACAGCAACAAGTTATTTTCACGCTAGGCCTTTTTCAAGTTGAGCTTACAATCCATATACAAGCATGAGACTCAAGTATTGGAATGGAAATGTTACATTGTTAACCAAAATGCAAGAAATGATATGTATAAAATCGTGGAACTTAATAGCACAACAAACAAATAATCTATGGACACAACTATAGTATAATGTACATGATTCTGAGTGGACCTTTAATACACAGTATCAACAAAACATGATTGATCTAATAACGTCATAACCCATCAATATCGACAATATTAACATTTCAGATAATTCTTGTTTCACAACCCTATGTATTTCTGACTCGTATATGCTGAACGATACTTCCAGCACATCAAACCTGACAGAGCAATGATGACACAGGTGAAACCCCAATCTTACACTTCGTCCATACAGAAATAGCCCGTGGAAGGTGGAGATTCAATTTGCGTCTGGTGGTCTCTGGCCCTACCCCAAGCAACCCGCACGGAAAAAAAACAAAACAAAGAGCACCATGGCAGCTTCCCAAAGCATAGATAATCCAGTTTGAGGCCGGGGCTGTATCAGTGTCATCTATCAAGAGAGATGAAAGAAAGAGAGACAAACATAGATAATCCAGTTTGAGGCCGGGGCTGTATCAGTGTCATCTATCAAGAGAGATGAAAGAAAGAGAGACAAACATAGATAATCCAGTTTGAGGCCGGGGCTGTATCAGTGTCATCTATCAAGAGAGATGAAAGAAAGAGAGACAAACATAGATAATCCAGTTTGAGGCCGGGGCTGTATCAGTGTCATCTATCAAGAGAGATGAAAGAAAGAGAGACAAACATAGATAATCCAGTTTGAGGCCGGGGCTGTATCAGTGTCATCTATCAAGAGAGATGAAAGAAAGAGAGACAAACATAGATAATCCAGTTTGAGGCCGGGGCTGTATCAGTGTCATCTATCAAGAGAGATGAAAGAAAGAGAGACAAACATAGATAATCCAGTTTGAGGCCGGGGCTGTATCAGTGTCATCTATCAAGAGAGATGAAAGAAAGAGAGACAAACATAGATAATCCAGTTTGAGGCCGGGGCTGTATCAGTGTCATCTATCAAGAGAGATGAAAGAAAGAGAGACAAAGCATAGATAATCCAGTTTGAGGCCGGGGCTGTATCAGTGTCATCTATCAAGAGAGATGAAAGAAAGAGAGACAAACATAGATAATCCAGTTTGAGGCCGGGGCTGTATCAGTGTCATCTATCAAGAGAGATGAAAGAAAGAGAGACAAACATAGATAATCCAGTTTGAGGCCGGGGCTGTATCAGTGTCATCTATCAAGAGAGATGAAAGAAAGAGAGACAAACATAGATAATCCAGTTTGAGGCCGGGGCTGTATCAGTGTCATCTATCAAGAGAGATGAAAGAAAGAGAGACAAAGCATAGATAATCCAGTTTGAGGCCGGGGCTGTATCAGTGTCATCTATCAAGAGAGATGAAAGAAAGAGAGACAAACATAGATAATCCAGTTTGAGGCCGGGGCTGTATCAGTGTCATCTATCAAGAGAGATGAAAGAAAGAGAGACAAACATAGATAATCCAGTTTGAGGCCGGGGCTGTATCAGTGTCATCTATCAAGAGAGATGAAAGAAAGAGAGACAAACATAGATAATCCAGTTTGAGGCCGGGGCTGTATCAGTGTCATCTATCAAGAGAGATGAAAGAAAGAGAGACAAACATAGATAATCCAGTTTGAGGCCGGGGCTGTATCAGTGTCATCTATCAAGAGAGATGAAAGAAAGAGAGACAAACATAGATAATCCAGTTTGAGGCCGGGGCTGTATCAGTGTCATCTATCAAGAGAGATGAAAGAAAGAGAGACAAACATAGATAATCCAGTTTGAGGCCGGGGCTGTATCAGTGTCATCTATCAAGAGAGATGAAAGAAAGAGAGACAAACATAGATAATCCAGTTTGAGGCCGGGGCTGTATCAGTGTCATCTATCAAGAGAGATGAAAGAAAGAGAGACAAACATAGATAATCCAGTTTGAGGCCGGGGCTGTATCAGTGTCATCTATCAAGAGAGATGAAAGAAAGAGAGACAAACATAGATAATCCAGTTTGAGGCCGGGGCTGTATCAGTGTCATCTATCAAGAGAGATGAAAGAAAGAGAGACAAACATAGATAATCCAGTTTGAGGCCGGGGCTGTATCAGTGTCATCTATCAAGAGAGATGAAAGAAAGAGAGACAAACATAGATAATCCAGTTTGAGGCCGGGGCTGTATCAGTGTCATCTATCAAGAGAGATGAAAGAAAGAGAGACAAACATAGATAATCCAGTTTGAGGCCGGGGCTGTATCAGTGTCATCTATCAAGAGAGATGAAAGAAAGAGAGACAAACAGAGAGAGCGAACAACACTAGCACAGCACGACGCGACCAACGGCCCATCAAGTTCTGGCTGGCAGGCCGAGGACCAGGCCTGTTAGATATAATGGTCCTTGGCTGTATGTAAGTCGAGTGGATCCTCAAACAAAGAACCGCCCAGTCTCACGTCAGTGAAGGTGTCGAGGGATTGACTAGACGAAAGATGTGAGGATAACTTGAGTCATGCCAAGGGACTTGATTTGGTTTTGAGTGGTTTTATTTGGTCTCACACTGAGCCAGCATCACCATGCATACATTGTAAACCATTAACAGGATTAGATGACAACCTGACACAATTGTCCTTAATCGTATTGCACTGGTTAACTTCATCATTCTCTACTAGGCCTGTGCCACTGTTTGGCTACACAAATTTTTGAAGTGTCAGAGACTAGACGTGACGTAACGCGACAAAGTGTAGCCCACCGGCTGTCTGCCGTGTCCGGCACTTGACCGTTCACGATGTGGCTCAACCGCTTTTTGGCGTTTCAAGAACAAGACGCTACCGTATTTTAGACTTTTCGGCTCACTAGTTTTTTTTTGATTCATCAGAAATCGGACTCTTTACTAGAATGCAAATTTTTAAACTGTAAACTGTGTCGAAGTAGATCCTGCTAGACGTGACTGCGAGTATTCTAGTCAGATGAGCGGCTCTCGAGAATGTCACCGCGCGTGTCGCCCTGTGTAAAACTGTCCGAGGTTTGGGAGGAGAGGCCGTGCTGGGCAGATCTGTAGCACGGACACCAACTGTCCTCATCCTTACAACAAAGCACCGACTGCTTTAACCTAATATATAGTGTCTCAAAGGTCAAAGGTCGTCTATCCGTTGCTGAGACCGCTCTGTCTGATCATCCTGTTGACCTGACGCCGAACCTGGCAGTAGCAGACGGTCAGCAACAGAACCAGACCAGACAGAGCCACGCAGGCTGTCACTAGCGCCCAGTGTCCGGATGGATGATGGCTAGTCTCGTCCATCGCCGGCGATGAGCCTCTAGGGAGCCCGCCAGAACTGTCCCCCGAGCAGACTGACGGGTGGCGGGACTGGACGTCCAGTAGGTGCAGCTCTTGCCGGAGTTGCTCCAGGTACAGCTGGGGAACCTTGTGGTTCCAGAACTCCATCTTGTTGGCCTTGAACGCCTGGCCACGCCTCAGCACGCTGCGGCCGTGCTCTAAAGTCATCTGGGTGTAGGCTGGACTGTCCTTGGTGAACTCCGGCATCTGGAAATCCTCCAGCGGGGCTAGGCTCGGTTTTCTGGTCACGTGATACATGAGCGATGAGTAACAATCAATCGAAAACAAAAATCAATAAATTTCTTGAATAAAAAAGATAAAACATAAAAAAGAGTCCACTAAAAGAAAAGTAGAAATTTTTTTTAATTTTTCGTGTGTAATGTTTCCAGTTTAAAATTTCCAGGAGAGTGATCTCAGATGGATTAAGTTGGGT